>VZTI01002434.1:419610-558461 GCA_013397865.1 Struthidea cinerea | reverse complement strand
TATATATATATATATGCATACTTATGTGTAGATAAATATATGTATATATATTTACGTACTTATGCATGCATACCTGAACAAAAGTCCTAAGAGCAGGAGTTTACAACATGAACTTCACCCTGGCTTAGGTTAGAAAAGTTCTGAAATTCTGATTAAAAGTAACAGTAAGCACATAACAGCATAAAAAGTGCTAAATTATGCCTGCAAGAATTGTTACTCAAAATTTTACATGCCATACGGACTCATATTCATATTTGTTAACAAATTCTCAGAAACAACTGCCTCAGGAATAAATCAAGAAACTAACTCAGGAAGGATGATTTTAGAAGCAGAATAAATAGATGCAGGCATGCACAGGACATGAAGTTCTCAAGAAAAGTTCACATAGA
Organism: Struthidea cinerea; assembly: GCA_013397865.1. NCBI lineage: Eukaryota > Metazoa > Chordata > Aves > Passeriformes > Corcoracidae > Struthidea > Struthidea cinerea. Next base: position 558,072 of record VZTI01002434.1, on the reverse strand, counting down.
TGTATCACAAATATTGTGAAATCAAACACATTTTGGTTTGTAGGAAAATGAACCTCTAAAACTAAAAATTCAGACAGAACTAAATATATCTACATCTCTAATAGATATTTCAGCAGATTGAAAATATTAATTATTAGGCAAAATATTTTGAAATTTGAATTAAAGTGTCATTTCATTATCCATAGCATGATGTTACTTCCAGAAGAAACTTAGATTTCTTGTTATTGGCCACATTTAATTAAAAATCATTCTATGACCCATACTTGTATAACTTCCTAGACCTTCTGTGGCTGCCAGTGACAGTCTACAGCCACACAAGGGAATCAGTTCATACAACAATGCATACTAATGAAGCAACTCATGCAGCACTCTCTGCCAGCACAGGAGAAAATGCATAAATGTTGCTGCCTTAATTGTGCAGATCACTGGGAATTATAACAGAACTTTTTTTTATGTTCTATTAATATATTCTTTAGGATTCAGCTGTACCTTGTGCCCCATCAATGTGTTAATTCCTTGATGCAAGTTTAATCCCTTCTCATTGACAGAAAGCCAAAGGCTTCTAAGTTGCTTGCTCTCCTATATTTCTTTTGCTTTTCTTTTCCTTATTTTTTTCCTTTTCCTCCTGTTTGTTCTTTTCAGAGAACAATTTAGCATACTGCAAGTATCTTGCAGTTAAGGGGCAATTATAAATGTTGTTTTGAAGAAATGAGTTTCCTTGAATCATCCTGAAGGAAACAAAGAAGATAGACCTTGAGCAGTCTGTAAAAGATCTTAACAATTAATTTACTGTCTGACAAAGAGATGATTCACTTATTACACCTCTGTTTCTTATTTCTCTATGCACTTTCACTTCTGGTAGTTTCATATGATAAGGCGGCATCTTGTTTGTTATATACTGAGTATTGAGTACTGCAAAAAAAATCCCCAAACACCTATCAACAAATGTTTCAGCCTAAATGACCTTTTCCAGATTTCCAGCTGCAGCATGTTCTCACTCAGGTGCTGGATATAAAGCAGTTTAAGGAGATGGTAAGTAATTTTATGAAAACAAAACTTTTAAAAAAGAAAACATAGTTCATCATGCAGTTTCTTAGAAAAATGTCTGGTGTTCTAAAGTGTGTGCAAGGTGAGAAAGAAAAGAAATGTGTCTCTAGCAGAAACTGGATGTTCAAAGATGAAAAAGAAACTTAGTTCTTAAAACTAATGTTTTGACAGATCCAGCCTCATGGTAGTCTTAGTTGAGACATACTAGTTCCTACTCCTCGGGTAGCACAGCAGGGGTGACTGAAGTGTGGACAGCAGACCAAAACCAGCCCACAAAGTGCTTGCCCAGAGGTTCTCTGTGAATGCTGCTGGCCTATCAGTCAGATCACACTATCCGCTGACCACCCAGAGATGAAGCTTATGAATAGTAATTCCAGATAGTCTTTAAGTCATCCCTATTGGAAAATAAGAGCACTCCCCTTTCTGCTTCTGGGAGGTTGTCTGGAAGGCCCTATGTAAGACAAAAGGGCATAGTGATCAGACAGAAACAGAAGCTGGCCCAAACCTCAGCTCCTATTTTTGTTGCTGCTCCACCCAGAAGAGAAGACCTGGCTGAGAAAGAGAAAGACCATCTTAGTTTTCCTCCTGCTCAAAACCTGAAGTAGGAGTGGGGAGGAAATGCAGATATCTCCATACAGCTTCTGCCTATCTGCACTCAACAGATTTGGCTTAGCCTATACAAACACGTGGGCCAGCCTTGTAATGTTAAGGGAAGCTAAGAGTGGTCACCTCTTCTGGCCACCCTGGCTCAGGACCCCTCCTGTCTGCTGCTGGACCCCAGCCCAGTATCCCAGAGACCTGCGGTCTGCCAGGCTGAAATTGTGGCTTCTGCTGTCCCCCTTTGCAGGTTCAGCCAGCAGTGAAGCTGATCACGTAATCTGGACAGAAGACGCAGACACAGCCGGTCACACAGAGAGCCACAGATGAGGCACAGCCTCCAGCAGCCCCCACATTCAGGACTCACACCAGGCACAGGCACACAGGGACACATCCCCTCCTCTTCTTGGGCAGGCAGAGGCAGAGGGTCACAAGTGCAGCACACACCCCACACTCCCCGGGTTCACAAGCACACACACTGGCAGATAACCTGAGCACCAGCATGGCCCCACTGGACCCCCGGCACCCCTGCTGAGATCCTGGACCCCCTTACTCATCCCGTGGGTTCCTGACTCACGGGCTGGTCTTGCTGGGTGCTCAGCACACACACAGACAGCACTCACACACTTGTCCCATGGGCACCCCTCAATGGCAGGCCCCCCCAAATACCAGCACAGACCCTCCACCTACCTGATACTTCTGCCCAGACCCAAGGCCCCTCTACTCTCCAGCTGGTCCAGCTTGGGTTTTATGGGGAAACAGACACACATCCCCCCACACACAATGTCTGGGGCAGGTAGAGACACTCACCCCCAGGAGCCAACAATCAGCACTGTGGTCTGCAGTCCTGACCCAGCCACTGGCACTGAGCCCCTCACTCAGCTCTCTCATGCCTGTCCCCCCATATCTGGTTTTCCGGACACACACCATTCCCACCCCAGTAGGTAAAATTTGAAATCCCCATTGGCTACAGTACCTCATGATGAGACCCCACTGGTCCCAGTAGCTGACATCCTCTTTTTCTTTCTATCCCTTTTGAAAAAAATCCTTAACCAGATCCTTAAAGGAGCAGACATTCTGCTTCTGTGTACCTTTACACAAACTAAGTGTGGTGCTTTTTCTGCCCAAAACAGATAAGGTCTTCCCTGAGCCTCCTTTTCTCCAGGCTAACCACCCCCAGCTCCCTCAGTCGCCCCTCATAAGACCTGTGTGTTTCAAACCCTTCACCAGCTTTGTTGCCTGTCTCTGGACTCACTCCAGCACCTCACTGTCCTTGCAGTGAGCTGAACTGGACACAGGACTTTGCAGCATCAGTGACCAGCAGAGAGGGGCAATCACTGTCCTTATCCTGCTGGCCACACTATTGCTGACACAGGCCAGGATGCCATTGGCCTTCCTGTCCTCCGGGGCACACGCTGGCTCATGTTCACCTGGCTGTCAACCAGCACTCCCCTTTCCATCAGGCAGCTTTTCAGCTGGCCATAGCAGTGACCAGAAACACCAAATAGCAGTAGTACAGCAATAAGTAGAACGTGCAGAGGCCTTGAAAACACAAAAATAATGTTTTGCATAACTTTATACAGAAACTGAAATAATCCATATCTTGCGGCTGATCGCTTTTGAGAAATATCTTTTATGTAATACATTTACTTAAATCACAGAATTACAAGGCAGTTCTTGTCTATTTTCCAACTATTCTCTCTCCTGACAGGAGAGCTTTTCCAGTTGGACACTCATAGATGAACAGTGTCAAGTTTTTAGCTATTTAGAGAAAAGGTATCATTAGCAAAAAAATAACTTGCATTTCTTCTCCTGCCAACATCACCAGGCAACTGCAGAATTATTGCCTTCTTGATTTGAGATATGCACCTCATTTCAAAGTTTCATTTCTCAGTGCCTTTGATCAGCTCATCCTTGTAAAAATATATACCATTAAAAAATTCTCTCTGCGGGCTTGAGTGTTTTACTTTTTCATACCAACTGCCCAGTGATTATAAAGGGCAACAAGAAAACTTAAGCTAAAGAGCAAAAAACTGTGACAATAAAAATAGCACATGTACCATCTGCAGCATCACACAGTACAGCTAATTTATGGTGTGATGTTGAAAGTCAGAACAAGGCTCAAATGTACTTGCCTAAACTTTTTCTCCTACACAGGTTAATAGAGATCAATCAATCCAGTATACTGCTCTTTCAGTAGACTTAATGTACAGTGAATGAATAGTGATTAAACTTTAACTTTCTAAATTGTCATTGTGCTATGATCTCACTTTTTTGCTACCACCTATAAATTACATCATAATGAATTATTAAAAGGATAAAGGAGGCAGAATTGAGATTAGAATATCAAGGTATGACAGCAGCAAACAAGGAGGGCTCTGCTTTCAAAGAAGTTTTTATCCTGCAAGTGCAGTAAAGAAGAGCACATGATGTTTTGCTGGGAGCAGAGAACAAAGTTATACATGATTAAAATAATTCAAATGTATGCTAACAAGAGAGATCCCCTTCTGGACTGCATAGCAGAACCAGATGAAGGACATCAGACATCATGAGCTACTACACAAAAAGCTCACAGCTAGCTTTAGTCATTATTGTATTACTAGACTTAGATCCCATAACTACAACCTAGATCAGATAATTAACACATTTGAAAGCTCCCCACGCTCTGCCAGGCTCAACATCTCATGTCCTCCTTTGCCTACACTTATTTATGCCTAATTTTACTTAAGGGATTTTAATGTTCAAGTTAGTTTTCCAGTTTCCTCACACTCTCTTTATAGTCAGTAGGAAAAGGCAAGCTTCTACAGAATTAATTTGGAAGAGGAGCCTAATTAGAAGAGGTCCAGATTTCCTTTGAGCAGATTAACTAACTCTGCTGACCAGGGAGAGGCCAATGAGAATGGTCCTAGACTAAGTGTCTAAAACTGGGCAGCTCAGTCCAAGCCAGCCTGGCCTAAAACATTCATAGTTATTTTATAAATAATAAAAAGCAAATTCCACTTTCAGTCTGTCTGCTCCCAGAGACAGTTTTGCAGTGGGAATGACGGAATTGGCTTTGAACCATAGTGACGTAGCCTGGTCTCTAACAGGGCAGGGCCAAAGGCTGGCTCATTTCTCCTTCAGCTACCCAGGAAAATTCATCCAGCAGCTGATAGACCAAGGCTTGCAATCCGATACAAAAAGATCTGGACAGACAGAGCTGACTGAAATTGAATGCTGGCCACCAAAGCATGGCAAGTCTTGTGAGCACAGTCCATGAGGAAGTGATATGTGAGAGTGTGGGTGTATTTATAACAAAGACTGTAGCAGTAGAACTGAGGTGCTAACCTCCTAGAGAGGAAACCAAGAGGTCTGTCAAGAAAGAGAGAAGCTTGTTTAGACTGGAGGTGTCAGAAGAAATAAACCACCTTCCTTTATCTCCTCTGTTTGACCCCATTGTGCAGAATTTGTTGCTACTGAGGGTCACCAATGCTAGAAGTCTGGGTAGGCTCAAAACTAAGAGGACAATATCACAGGAAAAAAAAATCACCAAGAGCTATTAAATGAAAAGACAACCCTCAATCCATAAATCCATCTGTCAGGAACAACTGGAAGCTGAAAGAATATTCTAGAAAATACCAAATGCTGACTTTCTTTATGTACTCTTCCTCAAGCTACTGTTGGTTAGCAGATACTCACACTGACATGGTAGGGATACATTTTGTCTTTCTGGTCACAGTCATAAATACCCTTACCAGACTGCAGGGTAAGACCTGGTCTTGCCTGGTACCCCAACTTCCTAGAAAATCTATCACAGTCTCTCTCTAGAGTGAACCCAGATAAGCATGGTGGAAAAACATGAATGTTTGAAAGAAAAGTCTCACTTGATTGAGGTATTCCAAAGAGAATAGAAGATGAAAAATTTGTTTCTTTCCATAGGCAGAGTTGGTCGAATGAAAAATCCAGCAAACAGGTCAGCATAAGGAGATTTAATCTGTATCTCTGACTTTTTATAATCTTAGTGGAGATAAAATCCTCAGATTCAGGACCAGCTATCTAACTTGTTCAATTTCCTGTTACATCCTTCACCTGGTCAACCAAAGTGTTTCAAGACGTAAAAGCTGAGACATCCCAAGGAACTATCAAAATTCTCAAGGGATTCCTTATTTGTTAATCTTCAGCTATTCTTTCTTATAAAGTAGCACAACAAAACATAAGCAAATACTTTCATCCTTGTCTACTCAGCAAACATTCTACTACACACACGTTTTAGAGATTTGCAAAGCAAGGATGAATGGCTGAATCAGGGTTCAAGCAGACACGCTTCCTGATAAATCAGAATTTTACATAAACTCTGGGATTTAGAGAAGAGGGGCACCATTGCTAGAAAAAATTCGATTCTGTCATGTAACATGGGCCACAGATATTAAATCCTGCTTTGAATCCTAAAACTGTGGATGAGCCAGTGCATATCAAAAGGTTTCAGCAAGAAAAGAATTTAAAAAGAAATGGGGCCAAAATACTAAACTTTTCCAAGCTGCTGAGAAATGACAGTTCTTAGAGACACAGAAGACAATATATCTCAACAAAGTAGTCTAGAATATTAGAGAAACCAAAACTGGGGAGTTGTAAAGATAATTCAGTCTAATGTGTTTAATCAGACAGAAAGCAATAAAGTACACTGAGAGACCTAGATATTTCAGTTTAAATTATAAACCTAAATTGGAAATGTTAGTTTCCTTCCAAAGGCAACCAGAATACCCAAAGCATCTGGCTGCTTTAGATAATGCATGAAGAGGGAAAAAATTATTTTAACTTCTTTAAAAAAAACAAGCAGAATTTTTGTTAGAACTCTAAATTTACATTCTCGTTTCAGAAAAATAAAAATGCCTTGAGAGACATAAAACATTCTTAGACTAAAGCAATACTTATTAAATTAAACAATTCATTTTGGTTTTATTCAGAAATTATTGATTTAACATATTTAACTAAGACAAAGTATGAACACCTGTTCATCAAAGTGTTAAGAGACTTAGAAGCTGATATTATGACATCATTTTTATGTTTAATCAAGATTCATTTTAATAAATCCTGATATCACAAGTACATTTTTATGCACTCTGAGGAGTCCTATCTGCTTCAATAAGAATACTCACAAACAATAAAAACAAGTAGTTATGTAAGTCTGTAGGATTAGATTTTAATACATCCGGGAAAAATAATTTAACTATTAGCCTCTGGGTGAGAAGAACCTGAAAGGCACTGATCCCAAAAGGGACCTGAATCTTTTAATTCGGAATAAATTAGATTACCATGTAATATGACAGGGAAACAAAAAAGGCAATGCAATTCTGATTGAGGCATCACGTCACAGAAATAAGGAGAAAATAATCCTCTCTGTTTAGGTCAGATAAGAAAAATAGTAGCTATAATTAGAAAAAAAACCATATAATTATGTTATTGAAAATGAAAACATTGAATGGTTATTAGAAAAAATATCCTGATAAGGGGAAGTATTAGGCTGTGGCATAATAGTTAGGAGGAAAGAATAAAAAGCAGAGCAGCACATAGGAATTTTAAATGCTATCAGACATAACGTTAGAAAAAGTACTCCCAAGACAAACCTTCACTGGATAGAAGGCAAGGTACATAGCTTCCTTTTCGTATTTCAATCACTTGTCATTCCATGAGCTCTCCAGCTGTGAGAATAGCACCAGAGACTCTGGGCCAGATTTGGATGCAGTGGCTCACACGAGATGTAGACAACGCTGTGCGGGAGTGTATTCCCTCTCGGCAGGCAGGACACCAAACACGTCTCATGGCTGAGTTTAACTGCGCTGAATTATGTCATAACTAAATAACTACAATTACTTACATTAACCATAATTTAATGTAATTACCTAAATGATCACAGTAGGCTTGTGTCTCAAATTAGCAACTTCTTCCCCCATTCAAAGACAGATGTCCTTTGTGGCAACTGTCAGTGATTTGGGTTTGCTTTGGGTTTGGTTTCTTCTCCATTTGTTACAACCTGTCTTCCCTTGACAATTTAATTGAGTAGCAGTTACCTGCCCCTCAGAGAACTTAACTCATTGAAGAATTTTGAATCCATCTGAGAATTAAACAGACATGGGATTACAGCTCCTTCAAAACTGTAACAGCTCAGAAGACTCAGTTTTGCAACACTTTCTATTATAAAAATGTGGGATTTAGCTTTTTATTACTTCAACAAATAGAACAGTTCTAGCCAAAACTTTCTATGTGCTGTGATTTCAATTTTAATGTTTAAAACCATGAAATTCTCTATAAGCACTGAGAAAGCTTTATCAGAATTTCCAAGATCAAATAGACTTTACATTTTCTATCATCATGGAAACCTTGACCCTTTCCACTTAGAAGCTGCTGGAGGGATGTTTTATGGAATTACCGGGGCGAGAAAAAAAATAAGACCGAAGAACCTCGTCCACCCCTAGTATCAGAGCCAACCAGTTTCCCCTCAATGCAGAAGAGAGTAATGGTCTAGGAAACAATCTGATTTGACTTCAAAAGTAAGAAAACTAGAGGAGGCAGTGGAGGGAAAAGAATAGACCCCTGCCAAAAAGATTAAAAAATAAAAAAAGTCTGGTGAGCCGGGTAGAAGAGAAACTGGGAGCTTAATGAAAGAAGACTGACTTCTTAGTTAATGGTTTTATGGGCAGGAAGATGTTAGGCAAGAAAGCTGTGACTAGAAAAATGCAAGGCTGAAGGAAGAGGAAACTCTCTCAGCAGAAGTGGTTAAGTACACAGACTGTGGGACCCAGAGCACGGTATCACACTTGCCAGCCTAACCAACTTCCAGCAAGTGGTGGACTGTGTTGGCCCAGGACCTGTCACATTTACATGAACCATTATAAACATTTCTGCTCCTTGAAGTGGTGGGAACCAGTGTGCTGCAGGAATGAGATAGTGAAAAGCTGTGTTTTCGACTTCTCATGCAAGGTAATTAGTCCTACACAGAGAGATTTCATTTGGAAAGCATGCTGCCTTCAGACCTGTGATTGTGCAAAAGGGAAAAGGCATATTCCTCTGGGTGCCTCAAAGAATCAGCCAAAAGGAAAAACCACGGCACGCAACAATGGCATTCTGGAGGCGACCAAGGCAAGGCATTTGACAGGGCTGGCCACAGCAGCGCTGAAAAGAGCAGGATCAGGAGCTCCAGGCCATATGAAGACTGTTCTCCTTTGGCTCTGTACCATTTAGCAAAACATTCTTTAACACCATATTTTTCCTTGTCCATATTTTTTTTTGCTTAATAAACTAGATCACCCAGCGAGCACCACATAGACCAGGTACCATGAGTAGAAGCATTACAGATAAGATTTAAAAGACCTTTAAAATTATACGAATTCATATCACCAGCAGTGAATTTCTATAGCACCACACTAAATAAAAAGATACAGCTAATGGGATCCTCTGCATTGTGAACGCAGCAAGTTCCTTTTACCTCTCTAAAAGGGCCAGATAAATCTGCCCACTAAGCTGAGAAGAGGCATTGTCTTCAGCCGTCCTTGGATCAGGTACCTTCTCTCTGTGCCCCATAATGTCAGTGTCTGGGTGAAGGCAGAACAAGAGAAGCACAACTGTGCTTCAAAAGGAAAAGCAATTCGACTTTTTCTTCTGTTTCATGGGAACATGAACTGCCTCTAGCCCCAGGAAACACATAAACTAGATCCTACAGTTTTAGCATGCAGCCTCCCACCCCATCCTCAAACCCTCCCAAAAAAATGAACCTATGCTAGTCATTTCCCCAGCTGCAGTAATAATTTTTAATAACAAAGTGATCATTGCCATAATATTGAACATACAGAAGTGTTGCTCTTCTACTGTTTAAAAAAAAGGGCAGCTTAATAAAGTGAGTCTCCCTATTCTTTATGACTTGTGAATCTTCTACTTGTCAGCTCTTTTCAAAGTCTACTTATTCTATGAAAATAGTTTGTGAGGCAGTCTCAAGGAAAGTCTCTAAGGATTAGAGAGAAATGTTAGTGGATATATGAACAAACCACCATCTACAAGCAGGAGGTTTAAACCTGCTCGGCAGTAATAGATCCTAGCACATAAGCTTTTCCTTCCTTTAATTAAAAAAGGGTTTTGCTTGCTCAGACTGGAGTTCTCTCTCAGAAGCTGCCAAACCCCACAGCCTGATAGATGCAAGCTTGCTGCACTCTGTGTGCCCATCTCCAGCCAGCAGCAAGGTTCAGCAGTCATTCCCAGTAAGCATAAAAGCGTCTTATGCAGCAAACAGATAGAGATTTATCCATATTCACACACACCACACAGATCAGCGCAGGCAGGAAACACACAACACCCACACAAACAGGCAGCCTGAACCCTGTTCCTCCTCTCCAGCTGATCGAGGTTGAAGGCTGTCAGTAGAACACCACAGGTGACCGTACATGCAGTTATAAATATGCGCATCTGTTACATGTGCATGTGCAATATTGATCCCTCCAACAGCTGGCCTAGAAACTCAATCCATCCAGTAGCTGGTCCCTGATCCTCTGGTCTCCCCAGCTGTGGACACACAGACCTGTGAGCCCTTGGAAGTTCATGGTTTCGCTCCAGCTGGTGGCACAAAGATCTCTTTTCCTACTCACTGGCTAGTCCACACAAACACCAAAATGCTCTTCTGCCTGCATTCCACAATGAGTCCTATTAGCCCTGTGGACAGTTGCACAAAATTATAAAGGACAAAATTTCCAAATCCTTATATAAAATTTCTCCTTGTGCAAGTGACATATATTCAATTATTTAAAAAAAAAAAAAACCTGAAGCCTATCATAATGTAGTAACCAGCATTAGCAAGTTAAAAGAAATGGTTTTGATTTGTCTACACACAAGTAATTAAATTAATGTTACCAATCCTTCTGAGACAGATGAGACAGTGGCTCCAAAGAATGTATTAAAATATGTAATGCAAAGAGGCAAACAGTTTTCCCACGGAGGGCTAAGTACAGATGCTTTACCCCACAACCATGAGGTTTTAATATTTGCATTAGCCACAGAAAAATTGGCAGAGAAACTGCCTGTAGTAGATGATAATCTTCCCACCTTTTTGTAGAATTTATCTTGAAAATCTGGAATAATCATTAAGCATTCTCTTGTGAACACCATGTAAACTAATCTAAACTAAACTATAAACTAAACTGAACTAAACGCTTTAGTAAAACTAAACTGAAGCAGATGAGTAATTGGTTGTTTTACCTGGAGCTATTTCTTTACATCGAAATGGTGGAACGGACAAGAACAGCATTTTCTCCCAGAAAGAGTATGCTGGCCTTCCCAAATAGAACTTGATTTGCCTCAAAACACAAGGCTAGTCTGAACCTGCAGGCAAGCAATAAAGACCACTGCAGCCTGGTTTTAGTGAATTCACTGCCTAGGAGTTCTGCTTTCCAATTGATTTCTCAGTAAAGCTGCTGGATTTTGATGTAAGATTTTTGCTTTAATCTTTGAGCCTCTAAGTGATTACCTTCAAGTGATGATATGAAAGATAGCTGACAGCCACAGCAGAGGGTAACAAAAAGTCTTTATCTGGAGATCTCCTTTGCTGTAATCAGGACTTTGTCTGGCAAACAGCCTTGGTTTTTTGAACCCGTTCACCTTTAATCTCAGCACACAGATTTGTTTCTGTTTTCAGACATGTAGCAGAGCCCACCACTTCTCAGGCTATTTCTCTAGAGGAGATTGCAGTGATTAACTTCATAGCCCCTGTCTTTCTCTCTCCTTAACCCATGAGATTGAATACATTAGACAGATAATAACCCAACTTCATGCTGCAAAGCAACCAGGCAGAAGGGGATTTCATAGCCACAGCCTGCTGAACCATTCATGCTGGATACTCAAGAAAATGAGGCCATTTAGCTTTTAATGGAAAGCAAGAGGTGTACCATGAGCAGAAATTATTAGTGCTCAATCTCTAGTTTCTTTTTCTTTTTTTTTCCAAAAATTTACTTTTCTGAGCATGTATTATACTACATAGTATTAAATAGGAAGGAGAGATAAAGGCTCCTTATTCCATCATCTGAGCCCTTCCAGGAAACCATTTTTCAAGTCCATTACATGAAATTCATCAAATACGTACTAAGCTCTTGATTCTGAATATCTTATAATTCCAAAAGATCTGTCACAATCTACTATAGGTAGAAAAAGCAATAATAAAGAATAAGATTTTTTTTAGTTACTAAAAGTCAAAATGAAGGAAAATTATATCATGACCGAATTTTAGGATTAAATCAAAACAATTCACAAACACTCCTCAAATATAAGCTTAACAAATGCTGTATTGCTAATATGTACATTAAATGTCAAAATATCTTATTTTGATGTGAAAAAGGTCAAGTCTCTTGAGCATTATCAAAGCAATGCCACTTCTCAAATTGTAAATAAGTTCTCATTTCTGTTTTAAATTTTTATAGCTTCAATTTCAACAAATTTAAATTTATCTCATTAAAAGACTTGCAAAATATTTTTTTCAGGACAAATTTGACCCTAACATGAAAGGGGAAAATACACATTTGTACATGTAAGAGTGTGTGTGTATGAATATATGCATATATACAGAAACATGGAGAGATATTTATAAAATACACACTTCTCTCTGTGTGTATAGATATATACACACACATATATGCACACTTCCATATCTCTGTGTGTGTGTGTGTGTATGCACACAAGGTTCTCTGTGCTTCATATAATTTATAATTTCATCCTCCCTTATGGAAAGAATCTATCAAGAATTCCGTGAAGCTGAGTTATGAGCGAACTTCTCAAAGTTAAAAGTGAACCCTTAACTATTAAAGCAATAAAACTCTTATTGTTTCCCAGAAAAAAATGCTAAATCACTTTCATCGCCACACAGGAAGTGTTAATATACTGTAGTTTTCTATGCATTTGCAATAAACCACTGCGTAGCACTGCCATTTCCATAGGCAGCTAACAAAACTTATCTGGAGCATTCATTGTTTTAACATTCTTTTCCAGATATTGTGGAGAGATGATGACATCCATGGACAAGCTGCATTCCTTGTTAGACCATAGATGATAGCTTCTGACAATCACAGAATCACCAGGTTGGAAGAGACCTTCAAGATCATCGAGTCCAACCCATGCCCCAACACCTCAACTGAACTAAACCATGGCACTGAGCACCACATCCAATCTCTTTTTAAACATGTCCAGGGATGGTGATTCTACCACCTCCCTGGGTAGACCATTCCAATATTTTATCACTCTTTCTGTAAAAAACTTTTTCCTAATATCAATGTACACCATGGCCCTGTAACTCCAGAAAAGAAGGCATAAGGGAACATAGCTTTTATTTCAGCCCAGTAAATCTGCCAACATTTCATTCTACAGACATCTTAATCAGAGAAAATCATAGAGATCCTTCCTAACATCCTCAGTCACTATTTCCATTCTTTTCCAATTCTTAAGACATCTTGTTCACATAAGATCAGAAAAGCCTTTAGAGACCTTTGATACTCCCAGAATTACAGCTTGAGAATCATTGCTTCCAACCATGGTTCTTTCCTTGGCACTCTGCTCACATAATGTTCTGAAGTGCACAGTGTCATTTGGAGGGTAGAGCACAAAACCGAGTGACAAAAAGCATTAGAAAAAAAAGAGGAGATGTGATTTGAGGTGGGAGGTTGAAGTAAGAGGAACAGACAGATAGATTAGAAGAGCCCTGATGGTTTTTCCTGCACATCAGCAAGCCTTCAACAGTAAGTGAGGAAATATTGTCTGTTCAGATGGACTACTGCCTAATAGCTAAGGCAATCTGTGGGAGATGCAACTATGAGTCCCATCAAATGGAGGAGGAATTTTCAGGTCAACTGTGAATGCTTGCACATCATTAACAGCTTCTCCTGCTTCTGTTCTGCAACATTTTAAAAAGGGAAACATAAACAGAAAGTTAAGTGCCTGGAATCTACTAGTCTTTGGCAAGTGATAGGCATCAGCCTGAAAACCAAGAATAAGAGATTTCAGGGCATTTTTGAAATTTAGGCATTGGCCAAAAAACCACATCCTTTCACATCAGGCAGAAGATTAATGGATTACAAGCTTGCACTTCAATGATAAAATTTCACTGCAGATTTAGTATAAAGGATTGAGGTTTTTCATTGCTTCTCAACCTTTGGGACTCTCCCAGCATGAGCAAATCACAACATTCATCAGAACTCCTCAATAAAATGCACAGCTTCAGGACAAGGCACCAGTACAGAGAAAAGCTAACCACAGTGTCAACAAGTTTAGGCGGTGATTAAGGTGTTACCTTTCAGGGGTATCACAAATAACTCAGCAACTACTAAAACTGCCTGAAGTTCCTTCACAGCATTTCAATATGTCCCATGGCAATCCACCTGCTCTGTGGCAGCTGAGTGCTGATTTGCCCTTCTGCTGCCACGACACTGCTGGCATTAAAATGTAATCAATACAATTCTGTGTGTGATCCTGACCTAGCTTCAGAAAGGCATATAATTGGATTATCTGTTGAATTGTAACCTCACAGCAACTGCAGATGGGGCTTTTTTGTATCTTACTCAGTCAAGGACAGGCGAAGTATGAGAGCATATTATTGAAAACAGGAAATTCTATTAATAAGTCTACATTTAATACATTTCAGTATGACCCGAATCTCCTCGAGTCTGGAATCTTAATCTTTCCAATTTATTAGCAGAATAACTTTGAAAACATGAATAAAGGGAAGAATTAATGGAGAGAATCCAGTCTAGGAATTGTCTTCTTTTCCTTCTCTCCCATCCCTATCTCCAGGGATCCGAGTGTTTCCCTCCACAGTTCCCACAAAGGACTGAAGAGCTCATTAATTATCAGATAACAAAATGCAGTCGTTTAGCCTATGGCATATGAACAAGAATTAGGAATTGTATTAGCACTATAGGTTTCAAACTGACTTCTGTGGCTGTGTTGTGCTGCAGTAGCAGCACAAAGCACCAGAAGCATTTACCTGAAGTTTACCCTACAAGCTTGTCAGTCAAATTATTTCCGAATCATTCCTTGGCTGGGTACAATACCTAAAGTGGGCCCCATGAGTAAAACCTTGTATCTTTACTCAGCATTGCTATCCTTATTTAGGGCTGGGGCAAAACAGAGATCTACTCTCCTTTGAAGGGCAATAGGAACTGCCACACTATTCCATATGGACACTGATCTTAATAGCCATGAGCTAATTACATAGGACTGGACTTTTCCTGAGTGCTTTAATTAACACATTTCCGACTAGGAGAAAGGCGATAGCCATGGAACTACTACAAATATTTAAAAAGAAAAGCCACAATGAAAGCACAATCCTTTCCTAACCTCAAGCAGCTGAGACAAAAGAAAAAGTTCAGAGC
Organism: Struthidea cinerea; assembly: GCA_013397865.1. Classification (NCBI taxonomy): domain Eukaryota; kingdom Metazoa; phylum Chordata; class Aves; order Passeriformes; family Corcoracidae; genus Struthidea; species Struthidea cinerea. Next base: position 543,055 of record VZTI01002434.1, on the reverse strand, counting down.
CCTTGGTCTGGAAAGAAAGTAGAGAACTAAGGAGAGGCTTTTCATAGACCAGAAGCTGACAGCTAAATGCAAAACAATTTCCCTCTCTTCAGCATCTTTTTTCCTTGTGAAAAGCTTCTCAGGGCTGTTGGTCGCCCAACGTGTTGTGTAGGTGTATGAAAATGAACTCTGGCTGAGTTCATTTTCCCCACAGCAGCCCTCACAGTGCTGTGCTCTGCACTGGTAGCTGGAAAGGTGTTGGTAACACACCAGTGTTTGGCTACTGCTGAGCAGGGCTGGCACAGCCTCAGCACTGCCTCTCCAACATTCGACTCTCACCAGCAGGCTGGGGGTGGCAAGACACAGGCTTGGGAGGGGACACAGACAGGGCAGATGTGCCAAACTGACCAAAGGATATTCCATAAAATATGATGTCTGCTCAGATATAAAAGCTAAGAGAAAAGAGGAGGAGGAAGTGGGGAGCATTCATTATTTGTTATTCATTTGTTATTTACGATGTTTGCCCTCTGGAGTAACCACTACACCTGCCAAAGGCCTGCTTCCTGGGAAGTGGCCAAACATCACCTGTTGATGGGAAGTAGAGAAAAAAATCATTCGGGCTTTTTGTTTGCTTGCATGGGCATGACCTTTGCTTTCGCTTTAGTAAACTGCCTTTATCTTAACCCACAAGGCTGGTTTCAGTCTTGTTTTCTCTCCTGTCCTGCTGAGGAGAGGAATGACAGAATGACTTGGTGGGTGCCTGGTGTCCAATCAAGGTCAACCCACCACAACAGAGAGGCTCAGATACCTGTTTGGGGACTGTCTTTGAGTTGTACCATGGACATCTCATCCAATGTCTTTTCATTTCAAATAAGACATGGAGTTGAAGAGGGGAAGAAAGGGGATTGTGTTTTTCTTTAAGCTTCACACTGTGACTCATTAGCACATAGCTAAGCATTGTCCCAGCACCTTATGCTGACAAGCCTCAATATCCCAGCACATCACAAAGAGAGAACTAGTTGTTTAGGCTTGATTTAACTACTATTTTATCCCAAAGCCAGCTTTGGTTTTCTGTATTTATTCTGTTTTAAAGGAAAGAGCAGTTAATATCCCAATGTACTTTTTATTGCTGGGTTATGGCAGGAGCCTGTCAGTGAATAACCATAGCTTTTGGAATATGCCAGGAAGTATTGCTGTGAAATAGTCAGGCAGGCAATTGGACAAGAAATGCAACAAAAGAGTGAAATTCCAGGATGACAATCAAATCCACTCTGTTATTATGTTGTTTATACCAAAGCCCATGGCTCTGCTATTGTTAAGGTCTTGTCAGCTTTTCCATTATATGTTCTTATTTTCAGGGATTTGTTTGTCACAGTGATTCACTTCAGGCAGAGTAAAAACATTAGGAGACTAAAATCTGGCCAAAGGCAAAGAGCATAGTTTACAGCTGATAGTCACAGTTGGACCAACTCTCTGCTTTAACAACATCAAAAAATAAATGGAGATCTAATCATGTCTTCCTATAAAACAAAACACTGGTAAGAACAAAAATTTTAATTCTTTTTTTTTTTTTACAGTATCAGAACCTATTAAGGGGTAAAACGTTGGTGAACAAGACAAAATCTAGTCAGAGAAACATGGTCATTTCATCTGTCACAGTCATTTTCATTCATGACCAGCTCAGAATTACAGGGTAAGAGCAAGAGTACTTTGACATCTGTATCCACATGGTCAGACTCTGCCTGCACACACAGGCTGAATTCAGTACACTTTAAACTCATCTAAGCATCTATTTCTATGTCCTCTGAAGAAGCAACAACCTTCTTCAGGTAAATGGACAGTCCTAAGATGTAAACAGAGATCCAAATACCCACAAGCTTTGGATAGGGTCACACTGCAGTTCACGTATCATAACTCCTATGAATGAAACCAGAAGGACCCATCAAGCTACTACATACAAAAGAGGCATGATTCAAGCATTCCCTAAGTAGACCTTAAGATAATAATTCTCTACATTTTTTAATTAACTCTCTCATTAAAAGATGAGTAATAATCTATGGATAAACACAGATGTATGTTTTGCCTAATTTTTAATAACCATTGAAGAAAAATTTCCAAGAAAACTCATATTTTCACTTTTCCAGAGAAATTCTTCGAATACTCTCATCATCTGATTCATAACTAGAAAATGCAGAAATGTTTCGTGACACAATCAACATTTGAATCAAGTTTATTCAAACATAAAAATGGGAAATTTATATGTATAAAGAACAAACAGCTTTATAAAATAATGCACATTTCTGAATACCTTCTTAATTTCAGAGAAATATATGTAAGCTTGAAAGTCACAGATAAGTGGATTTAAATAGCTTACCAGGATTTCTTTACTTATATCTATACATGGTACTCTTGCCAGCAGGGAAAAGTATGTAACATAGGGCTGGCAGCAAGGAATGCCAGGTTCATTTTCTGGCTGTGTGTTCACTGCCTGTGTGATCCCAAAGAAGATGCCCTACTGTCCTTCTACAGAATGGTGTCATGAGGCAACAAATTCAGCCTTTTAGAGACAACAAAAGATGAAGCAAGGATAGCTTCTAACATGGAAGGACTTATTCCCCACTTTGCTATGTAAATTAAGTGACACCATCAGCTCTTGGGGGGATATGCAGAATCGTTTAAGCTCTGAAAAGTACATGTCTTTAGTCAGCAAGCACATTAAGAAGCGTTCACCGGAGTATTTCGATTACTGCAAGTTTATTCCTGCCGTACTCACAAAGACAAGCCATCCCAACGATTTGATAGAGCGGCAAATCCTCCTGGACAAGCGCAGCAGTATTAGAACACCACAGTCATCCTGTTAGATTTGAAACCTGTGCAGTTATTTACATCTTTTCACCTCACCTCCAAGTTCTACACCTTAAATCTCCAGTTACTGCAGAGATCTGCAAACACTGGGAGGTCTCACATATGATGCTAATAATTTTGGCAGAGCAGCAGGAGACACTATAATTGCCTCAGCAAAATTCCTTCATTTATGTGTCTACATGACTGAAGAATCTGCAATTATTTTTAAATATTTACTGGTGTGTCTTTTAAAACATATTTATAGACCTAACATTTTGTGCAGCTTAGAAACTGTAAACTGCACGGGCTATTCATTATTGTTCTGTATGTTACACTTCACTGACACCACAATGTCTCTACTGGAAAAGAATCCTGGAACATTTATTGCAACGTGAATTTTAACAGAGTTCCCAGACAACACAGGTACTCTTCTCCAACTATAAAGAGTCAACATGAGCTGTTGCATTTCTAGTGGACTACTAGGATAAAATATAAATTACAAAGCACATAGGATATATAAACCAAAAAAGTGCTCCAACCTCCTTGGATGATAGTCATCAGACAGGCCATTGTGCTACAATTGCCTTCTATTGAATACACAATCTTAATAGCTCCATGCTCAGAATAATTAGGAATGGTTCTCTAGGCTGCTCCCTCTTTAAGTGAAAAACATTAAACATTTTGATAGTTTTACTGTACTTTGCTATGCATATTTTCCTTTGTCAGGACAAATTGGAAGTAAATAATATCAGTAGAGCATTAAGAAGGATGAAAAAAAATTCACTCACATGAACTCACAGCATATCCCTTGGTTAAGAACTTGGCTGAATAGGGGAGTTTCACCAAAAATAATTTTCCTCACAGCTGAACAATTCTTTGTACAAGTGGAGATTTTTTAAATTATGATTTGAAGTACCTCTCAAGTAATACACAAATAACTTTAAAAGGGTAATTCTTTTCAAATCCCAGAATAAGCCTCAACATTTGCAGTGGGCTGGGGAAAGGAAAAGACTACAGAAAGTTGCTCTGTGGAGTAAGAAGTAAGATGTACCAGCAAGATGGCTTAGAAGAAATTGTCACTGTGGTTTAAAAGATGCATTTGCAAGCTTATTTCTGGATATATATAGGCAAGCCATAGTAGTGAACTTCTACAGGAAAGAATCATGATTTAGAGTCAACAGCCCCAGAAGTCCTTGTCCACCATCTAAATGTCAGCAAGAACAGGCTCGGGTGATCTCTAAAAGACAAGACCAAAGATGACCTAGGGACTTTCTTCAATAAGTGAATATTTGCATCCAACTTAAAATATGAGACTTTTGAAGCACTGGGCAACCGATGCAGGAAAAAGACAGTCATGAATTCAAAAGTAACTGGGCACATCAGCTAAATTTCAAGGTAAGCTAGTATAAAATCCACTCTGAAAGTAATGTATTCATAATGAAATTAAATTACCAATAATTAACACTTTTAAGATCAGCTGTTAAAATAGTCACAAAAGTTCATTTATAATTACTGGTTTTTTTTCCAACACATTCTGCCTCATCTAACTCATTTCCGGTGAAATGGAGAACTGTAGAAAGCTGTTGCATTGCTACACACAGAACAGACCACTAACTCACCTTCCTACGCTTCTCTGTAAAATCACTTAAGCTTTCTTAGTTGGAGTATCTTTCTAAAGCACTTGACTCCTCAAGACTCAACAATCACCTGAAATCTCAACAGGAAATTAAAAACTCATGAATTAAATTGAACAATGATTTTATTTTAACTTTAAATGAAATTAAAAGCAAAACGACCGAGGAAGAGCAAAGTAGCCAACTTCAAGTATAGCCACTTTCCCTTTAGAGTACTTAAAAGTCACTGGATTGTACTGAAGGCTTCTATTGAAAATTGAAGTACAATAAAGGGAACAATTCCAGAATAATTGCCATTAACATTCTAAAGCTGTAATCAATTAAGAAGCAGTGAAGATATTTAGCCAACCTCACTCAGGAATCAACACAAAATTCAAAATATGAGTAATTTTAAATTCTGAGGTGTATTTAGCACATCATTTTCTTGATAACAGTACTGAGAGCAGTGATTAAAAATTCACACAGAGGAGCGAAGAAGCGAGTCTTGCACACACACACACCCGCCCCCCCATCTCTAAACCCATTTCTTCTGCTGCAGGGGAGCAGCTCTGCAATGCACTGCACTGCACTGCAGTGAATAGACAGCCCTAGAACTGAGATAGCCATTAAAGAGAAGGATTACTGCAAGGGCTGGGGAGCCCTCCAGTGGGACACAGTTATCATAGCGATTTCTCTGTTTCTCCAGCGCCTCTGGCTCCAGCTCTGAGGAAAAGTACATTGATATTTGCCACACAGATCACAGAATGTGCTGAGTTGGAAGGGACCCACAAGGATCATCGAGTCCAGCTCCCGGCCCTGCACAGCACCATCCCCAGGAGTCACACCATGTGCCTGAGAGCATTGTCCAAACGCTTCTTGAACTCTGTCAGGCTGGTGCTGTGACCACTTCCCTGGGGAGCCTGTTCCAGTGCCCAAACACCCTCTGGGTGAAGAACCTTTTCCTAATACCCAGCCTAAAACTCCTCTGTCACAACCTCGGGCCACCACTCCCTTGGTTCAGGACACTGGTCACTCTTGTCATAGAGCAGAGATCAGTTACCTCGGCTGCTCCTCATAGGGCTTCCTTTTGAGGCAGGATATTGCAGGAGAGCTTCGGTGGATCGATGCCGTGTTTATTCCTACAGGGTCCCTCGCGGACACGCTCAGGCGGCACTCCGATGGCACCTACGTGGGCACACGACCTCACCTTTGCAGATGCAGGCAAACAGCCACTCACACACACAGCCTGTGCACGAACCGGGGACGAAGAGGTGAGAGGGGTTCTCTGCATGTAGTTCTGAGGCGTTTAATGGCAACACACCCAAAGGGGAACAGAGGCAAGAAGAACCCAGAACCGAAAGCCCGCACCCGTTTTATCCCAGACACTCCCAAAGGCGGGCAGAGCATCCAAAACCAATAGTCTGAGGGCTAGGGGGCAGAGGCAAGGTTGAGTGACATAACAGGGGCCAATGGGAAAAGGGATGGGAGGGGGGAGAGGGCCAGTGACCAACAGGACCTAGACAAAGGGAGAACTGAGAACTTTCTAGCACAGTGTTGTAGGGAGAGGCCACTTCTACGGTAACTTGGGGGGTGTAAAGTGGACTTAGCCACCACAACAACAGTAGGCACAACAAAGGAGGGCACGATCCTTGTGGCCCTCCTTTGGATGTTCTCCAATAGTTTCACATCTTTCTTACATTGTGGCACCCAAAACTGCCCCCAGCACTCGAGGTGAGGCCACCCCAGTGCAGAGCAGAGCGGGACAATCCCCTCCCATGCCCGGCTGGCGATGCTGTGCCTGATGCCCCCCAGGACAGGGCTGGCCCTCCTGGCTGCCAGGGCACTGCTGGCTCATGTTCAACTTGACATCGACCAGGACCCCCAGGTCCCTTTCTGCAGTGCTGCTCTCCAGCATCTCATTCCCCAGTCTGTCTGTACATCCAGGTTTGCCCCATCCCAGGTGCAGAATCCAGCACTTTACCTTGCTCAACTTCGTATGATTGGTGATTGCCCAGCCCTCTGATTTTCTGAGGTCTCTGCAAGGCCTCTCTCCCCTCGAGGGACACAGCAGCTCCTCCCAGTTTTGTATCATCTGCAAATGAACTGCCTGGGGAGCCAGTCTCATCTGGAGCAATAAACGCCTCGTTCCAAATCACACCAGGGAATTGTCCAGGACACGTAGAACCAATGAAGCAAAGCCACGCCTTTACTCCACAGCTGTAAGCCTGACCAGGAAGAGCACAAGCTCAAGTTCAAGTCCTCGGTCCACAATGGGGTTCAGCCAATCCCTGTGGGATCTGCTGCGGGGCTGGGCCGGAACCCCCCTCGATGCTGAAGGACAGAGAAGAAGCTGCATGGGAGAGTTTTTTAAAAATAAATTCGTTCGCAGCAGGCTGCACACGTGTATAACTACATAAATACTACAGAGAGCTGCCAGCCAGCTCTCCTCTGGTTCATTTCTGAGTCCTCGCCTCATTTCTTAATAACTAGTGCTGCATTTCTCAGGAAAGGCCATTAACTGCAACAAGTCAGAACAGCATCAGAGAAAATAGAACTTTTTTGTTAGAAGTGCTTGTGGATTAATGCCAACATTGATCAGCATTGATCAAAGCATGGATCAGCTCTTAATCCTTCTTGTGTCAGGGCACTTAATGAAGCCTAAATTGAGATCCTAAGCCACAAGAGAGATCTCCAGCAACAAGGGAGGTCTCCACGAGAAATACCAAGAGACTGTTCCAGTCAGCTGGCATTACCAGGTAAATTCACAGTGTCCATAGCCCAAGGGAGGAGTGCTCCTATGAGGATACTTTATCTCAGAGCAAATTTCATACTTCTGACTGTTCAATCTGTTCCCAGTCAATTTTGCCTCATGCTGATTTTGGGAAGGGGGTTTGTGTCTAAATATCCAAGGACAAACCTAGGTCAAAGAAACAGAATTTGAGATTGTTTGCTTTTCAGATGCTTGGAGGCATGCAGTTTTCCTAAAATTTTTGCCTATAATTCCACAGATTTCAGTTTGATCTCCAGGCTCTTTAGTCACTTCAGAATATAAACCTTTCCACTAGTGTACATCACAAAACTTTTAGTGCTCAGCCCTCATGCAGACAATCCTCTTGAGTTCAACATAAAGCACCACTGTATTCAAGTGGCAACAGAAGAAAATGTCTGTTGTTGTAGTTTAAATTGCATGGTTTACAAAGTAGAAAAGCATGTTAAATTATTCTTTAATGCTATGTTTCTAAAATGCAAAAGCTATGAAGAAACTAGGCCTGTCTCAATTTGCAATTTTTTGTAAAGCACTGAAAATGTTGTTGAATTCTAAGAGCAAAGAGGCAGAGCATTGCCGTTTCAAAAAGAAGGCAAAGACTAATTACTAAGAAGTCAGAGGAAAAATATGGTTTTGTTCTGCACTTTCATTATTTTCCATTCAGCAAGAACTAGAACTGATTGTATTTAAATATTTCATTAAGGCTTGAATTTTCAAAGGTTGAAACAAGCTGTTCAGTGCTTAAATGCTCACAATACAGGAAAAATAAAATAGTGTGATCAGTATAATTATAGAGAAAGAATAAAGAAGCTTTTCTTTCAGTGATGTCAATAAGATCTAACTTGTGCAAAATGAATGGTTACATCATCATTGCATCAAGTTACTAATATTAAACCAGAATACATTAAAAATCATATTTATACAATTATTTCTTCTAAACTAAACTAAACCCCAAGGAAATACAAAAAAAACCCACAATTTATAGAAGAAAAAAAGAGCCTTACTTCACTGTATAACTTGAAGTTTCTATTTCTTATCATATTCTCACCACATGCCCACAACAACATTCCTGCCCATAGCTTTAGTTTACAGAATAATTAATAGCTATTATTGGATGGCTGTGCTGCACAGCTTCCCACTTTTACTCTAACAGAAGAGTACTCTAATATAGAGAGTAAACTTTTCTAAAAAAAAATTATATTCTAATAGAAGAGTATTTAAAACAGAACTTAAGGTAAATATATGCATTTTTTAAAGAGGAGATCACACTGACTAGTGTGACATTACATTAATCTCACAATAAAAAGTGTCTGATTCGTTTTACTGGGTATCCTCTCTGCTTGACGAGGAGGGGAATTAAGACAGCCCTGTTCTGCTGTCAGACGCAGCAGGAAACGAGCATGTACACACATGCAGACTCTGTATCCCTGGGCAAAACCCATCATTGATCTGTAGCTAAATTAAAAACATTTAACTTCACTACGCTACTGAACACACCGCTCATGTGGGTGTGATCAAGGAAGGGAGATGGGGCAGAGAGGGGCTTGGGCCTTTGAGGACCAACCTGGCATTTCAATGTCTTTCCTTCCAAAATTGGCAGGACCCGGTGAAATCATTTTGTGACATGCTCCTGAATGATATTTTGGCCTTACCTGTTGTGGGGTCTGTCCACAGAGCTGTCCTGCCCCTACAAAATGCAATTACCAGAAAGAAGTAGTTCACACACTTGAGGTTCAGATTGCCTGCTGCAAACAGAGAGAACTACTCACACTGAAACATTTCTCACACTAAGTGGAGAAACAGGGACCTCAGTCACGTATATATTTAAGTTTTATAAATTATTTACGTGAAAAAAAACATTAAAGTATGAACTTACTTTTTTAAAAATATTTCTAGAAGCTAATTTAATTTATCCAAAAGTCATCATTTTTTGGCTAATAGAACAGTTTTGTCAGAGTTCATTTAATTGAGTTAAATTTGAATGGTTTGCAGCATCATTTTAAAAATGTTTTCCAGACAAAAATAATTTTGCTTTGTTTTGTTGGTTCTCTTTTAAGAAAAAAAAAATCCCCATCTTTAAGTTTCAAACATAACAAAATATGCTGCAAACCCCACAAGGCTGTGTTGAATAATGAGGAGGCAGTCATCTGACAAAGCACAGCATTGCCTCATCATCAGGAAGTCTGATCATGACTCTTAGAAGGAGTTAACTCACTTGCAGACTGCACAGTTACAGCATATGTTGCCTTAATACTTCACTGCTTTATTAATATTAAGATGCAGTCCTGCTTGTAGGAGCATTTGGGAGATGCTGGTGCTTTCACTGGATGAAGTGCTTGCTCTCAGAAAGTGCTCTGTGGTAGATGAGATTATTCCCAGTCCTGAATATGCCAAGTTTCCAACTTTTCTTGGATATACACAGTAATACTATATATGCTACAGTGATTCTGATAACAATTTAATTCCAGATCAGGGTCAAGCAGAAGCAGGAGAAAGGCTGCAGGGAATCAAGTTCTGGGAGTGCATGAAGCCATGATTAGGGTATAACTCATGTGGAAAAAGCTTGGAGTTGATCTGTACTCTTATTTTATCTGTGACCTGCTCCAACCCCAACAGAATAATTTGGTCCAAAAGTTCACTCGGAGTCCTCTCATTTCAAAATCAGCAGCAAAACAAGAAAGCAATGCACACCTGAGGGACTGTCAGTTGGTTAAACTGCTTTTGCTGTACTCAGTTTGGTGGGAGTGATAGTAATTTACACCAGCTGTGAATCTGCCCTGGTGTGTTTCATTTACTCTTGAAGTCCTTTAAAAAACATACCGAGTTCACCTAGTAATTTTCTCCAAACTTTTGAGGTCACCCCTACCTACTTCTGAGCCAGATTCTCTCTGAATCAGAATGGAAATGATACAGTTTCTCTGCATGGAAAGAAATCGATTCTTCCTAATTTATAAAGAATTCAGTGAACAAAGTGGTGATTCCATGTACTGTGATGTCTCATAAATAAATATAACAGCAGAATCAGTGCTGTTGCTGGCTATTCCGCAGGAAGCTATCATCCCTACTAACAATATGTCAATATGCTTCATTAAGGACTAGAAAGCAGAAGAAAGATCAAGTTCATGGCAGGTTTTCAACACAAAGATCACAAATGCATATTTGCGTCCCAGGAGATAAAGAAACTAATCAAAAGGTAGCAAGCTACAGTCCAGGAAAAGCTAGTGCAAGAAAAGCAGTTACAAGACCACATTCAGCAATTCAAAACCAGCTTAAAAGTAGTAAAAAGTGATTCTAATAGTACACCCATGAAAACATGTTTTCCTATTGAAAGGCAAGGAGGCAACAAGGAAAAGAGGATAATAAAAAATCACAAGCTTAGAAACTTACACAAGCTCAGTCTTGGTAAGACTGACAAAGAGAATTCTCTCTATATTGTTAAAATACATTAAAAGTAATTTGGAATTTTCAGAAAAAAGTAGGAAATTATCTTGGGTCTAGAGAGAATGACCAATTTAGTCAAATGAACCTACTGAAAAGCTTTCTGTCAAAAAAGAAATGCAATTTTGCATTTTGCATCCCTTGTGATAAATGGCATTTTACTGCTTAAATCACATTCCCCACAAAACAAATAATCATCAGTGTATCAAAGGCAGCAAAAGTCTCTCATAGTGACTGAAACATCTTTAAACTGCAAAAGATTCTGGAGAGAGGTAAGAAAATTCACATACTGCTCCATACCCTGCTGTAATTCCCCTGGATATGGATTAGCAGGACCTCTTGAATCAAGGTCAGTGTCTTCTAACGGAGTCAACCAAGCTATTTCACCTTCAGCAATGTATCCAAAGCCTGTGCCCTTCTGAAGGCCAGGAACCTTCTTCTAGTGTCCAACCTAGCTTTACCCGTGGGACAATGAATACATCAGAATCACCTTTTACCATTCTTTTCTAACTCTTGTTAGCTTTTACCCTGGATGTATTTCTACGGTGCAGTCAGACCTTCTCTTGCTGACTGAACAAGCCTGTTTAACTTGTTCTGAAAGAGTGATTCTCCATTCCCTGGTCCTCCTAGCACCACTTTGCTGCAAGTTTTTGCATTTTGAAATAATTTGAACTCACAGAGTTTATATGAGAGTAAATCTGTAGTAGAAAGGAATTGGCTGTGGTCTAAGGGATAAACTTAATGGTACCTGTGTGCTCTGGACTATATTTGTTGCTTATAAGGGGGAAAATAACACTGGGTTAATAACTTGGTCTCCCCAGTCTCATTGCTTTCCCTTGTTTCCTCTCAAAATGCTTTATTATTAATTGCAAAGAGCATATCACAACAAAATTGGAATGCAGAAACTTGTCTGTGCCAAGAAAAAAAACCCTCTTCCTAACCTCAAGGACATTTTGCCATTAGTAAATGCCTCATATAAAACTAAAAATAAATGCGTGGACTCAGCTTACAAGATTTTCTCTCCACAGCTTCTCCTCACTGCCAAACCACAAAACCCAGACAAGGGCAAGAGAGCCTTGGGTGCCCTATTTCTTCTCCCCGAAGGTTATGATTGCTTACACATTAGGTTATACTTCAAGAATTTACAGGGCAGAGTGATAAACTCATTACTGTGTTATTTCTGCCTCGCTTCATTTTTCCAATTATTCCTAGGTTTAAATGGAAATGTATACCAACGCACATAATTTTATATTTTGTCAGACTGATCCCTGAAGACTTATAATTTTATTTGTGCAAACATGTGTGTGAAATGGCCTCAACTGCTACAGTCAAAGTCTCCAGTCTCCTTATTTTTCTTGTCTTTTGGAAGATTGAACTAAACTTTGCAGAAAATGCCCAAAAGACATGAATCATCCCTGTTGCTAACCTGGGTTCCACTGCTAGATCAAAATTTGCCATGTGAAAAAGGCAATTTCAAAAGCAGAGGCAAACTATGGCAAGGAGGCTTTATTGAATTCCTTGGTATTTTCATAGGCCAAAGGACTGAGATTTTCACTAGTCTCAGGCTGAATCTCCTCTATTTATTCCCACCAATATGTGACAGTACAGCCTAGATTCATCCAGCTGAAAAAAATTACCATCCTTATCAGTCCCCTCCCCAGCGAGCTGCAAAAAACAGATGTGGTAGGATAAAGACGCTAATCTGCACATCAGTGGCAACGACTGAGGAGACACAGACCACTTACACCAACTTTGACAGCCTTACTGCGCAACAGGTAACAGCTCTAGACTTAGAAAACGCTGCACATTTTATCAGGTAATTTGCTGGCTGAAATTGGGGTAGTATGGCCAGATAAAGTCAGTGCTTAGTCAGCACAGACATCTTGATTATTTCTTGGTGAGTATTTCAGAATCATACACTAATTTAAGTTGAAAGGGACCTAAGGGGGTCATCTGGTCTGACCATGCAAGAGGGGAAACTTTGCCATTAGATAAAGTAGCTTAGGGCCTTATCCAATTGAGTTCAGAGTGTTTTCAAACATCTTCCACACATTCTTGAGCCAACCTCTTCCAGTATCTGATTGCCTATGATTTTTTTTTCCCTAATGTCAATTAAGATTTTCCTTGATGCAGCTTGTGTCCATTGCCCCCATCCCTTAACCTGTGTACTGCTTAAAGGACACTGCACCTTGACTATAGAAGGAAAAAGTCCTTCTCCCATCGGATAGCTGAAAACATCCCTTTATGCACAGAAAACAGATGGGGATAAAGGCAAACATCGCTATTTTAACAGTTGTGATAGTTCAGAATACTCAGAGATTCTGTTATCTAAGAACTGAAAAAGACAGGTTCAACCCATGAATAAAAATATGTGTTGATGATTGCTAATTTAACATCAGTAAGATTGACCTTCTCAAAAATGGGAAAATGACCCGTTGAGATAGGAAGCCCTGTAAAAAGTGTTTTATAAATAGGTTTTCTGGTTTAGTCCTGCTACCTCGCTCTCTGTCAACTCCAAAATGATATTTCCATTGCATAAGAAGTGGAAAATAATGATGAAGATTTAAATGATTCATTAAACTTTGACATGCACATTATTGAGATAAAGCTCATACTCTTCTTTCAGGCAAGCCTTAATGAATTGCAGATTTTTCCCCTGAAGCAACAGTGATTGGATATTGATTTAGAAAATGTAAAGGGATGTGATTAAAAAACAAACTACATCAGAATGAAATTACAACAATGTGGAATCTCATTGTATGATGAAATGTAATCATACTATATACACTACACAGCATGGGAAGAAAAAAAATTGCACAGTTCTTTATCTCAGAGGAAGCAAAGTAGAGGTAGAAAAGTCATCATTCATTGTAGAACAGGCAAAATTCATCCCTGGAGTGAGCTACCTGAGCTTTTTCTCAGTCTCCATATGGATTTTATTAAGCCTTCTATTTCATTCTTTCAAACTTGTCTTTCTTTTTCTCTTGCATAAAGGATGCAGGAAAAACTCAATTTTCTTTTTTTCAAAACAAGCATTATTCTAAAGCTTCTGCCACACCAAGAGTGAAGAGATTGTGTGTTTTGCGTGGCTTGAATGTGACCTCTGCGTCCATTTACAGATGGCTGGTTCAGTGCACAAGGACTGTTAGTTGGAAAATACCCTTAACTTACGCTGGTAATTTGGTTTTAAGGAAATATGTAAATTGAGCTGAAGTGACACATGGAAATCTAAAAGAATTTAATTTCACTTTCCTATCTGATTTCAGCTCATCTCTCTTTAATGTCCCCTCTCCCTCAGGATACCTCAGTATTTCAGCAGACATGAGGTTTGGATGGTCCCATCCCAAACATAACCCTCATCTTATAACAACATCCCAGAGTTAAGTCTGCCTTACCAGAACATGACTCCACACCCCTGCAAAACTTGCAAAATCCACTAATAAATCAATCACTTCAGATTCTGGTATCCCTAAACTTAATCCCAACCCTGACTGTTAAACTATTACACTGGTTATTGTCCATTCCAGGTATAACGAGAGAGGTTGTGTGCCCCCTTTTCTGGCATTCTGAGTAGATCAAACTTCCAGTCCACCATGGTCCCAAGTGGGAGTGAGTGCCTCAGTTGGATAGGTCCTTTCCTGCTCCATGCAATAGGTGTGTTTCCTCCTTCCTTCACCCTACAGAGCAGACTCACGCCTCTCCCTGTTTAAAAAAAAAAAAAGGATGTGTACACATACTTCTATATTATGAAGAAGGTGGAAGTTGTGTGCACATTTAAACATATGTACAAAGGTGAAGCCTACATTCCTGTGAAGAAAGAAGGTCTGGGCCACGCCTTATGTTTTAGCTTTTGTATTTTTCAGATCCTGTACTGCCTAGTGTGTAACTCTGAAACTTCATACAGCCTGTTAGCTACTGTTCTTTCATTCTGGTTAGACATAACAAACCCTCTCTAGGTTTGCACTTCAAGGACACCTTGTTGTCCCAGGCCCCAAAATACATAAACTAAAGCCTTTGAACAGGGGGAAAAACTTGGGGTAAATACTTCATTGCCTGAAATTGTAATTGGAGAATTAACCCTGATATGCAAATGGACCAAACTTATAAAAGTGTGAAAAACCCATGACCCGGGATCCACCTTGGATGTAGCCTCTTGACTGCCCAAGGTGTACCTTTGAAGGCCCTTCAATAAATACCTGCTTTTATTCTCTTAATCTTGTCTAGCCTCTGTTTTCAGGTAGCCACTTCAAGGCATCATGGGGACCGATCTGAAGCTCTGAAGTCCAAAGTCTCACAACTTCAGCGCAGCCAGAGGAGCCCATGTCCATTTCCCTTTTCCCTGCCCCATTCCTAGAAGTGTTCAAAGCCAGGCTGGATGGGGCTTTGAGCAACCTGTTCTAGTGGAAGGTGTACCCACTCATGGAAGGGGGATTGGATCTAGAGGATCTTTAAGGTCCTTTCCACCCCAAACCATTCTATGATTCTATAACCCTCATGGTTACAACTACCTCATAATCCTAACTCTAGCCTTAAGCAGAAACTCTAATGGCTGGGGATAGGAGGAACTGGAGATCTGTTATGGATTTGTGAGATATACACATCAGAGAATAGAGAATATCTGATTTTTGAAAATGACAGTTTTTGCCTTGATCCTCACCAAGAAAACATGAGATTGTTCATTTGAGATCTTAGGTTTTTATAAGGCTGGAATGGAAGAATTCCATTTCCTAGTCAATCATCAACAGCACACAGAGCTAAAGTGACTTACAGCATCAACAGGGACAAGTAACTCTGGCACAGATCAGTCTCTCCGGTCATAGTAATTATACTCAAGGAACCACCTTACAAAATCAGGATATTCAGATTACGGTCAGGATTGTGACTAGGAGTTGTGTTTGGAACAACCAGTGGAAAGCTAAACTTCATTAATCTGGGCCAGGGTGCAGTCAAGGGTCTGTATAATAGGAGATGTGATCTAGCCAGTAGACTACCTGGAATTAAGTAAAATTGGGGTTAGGAATTGGACGTCTGAGGAGTACAAAAACGTTAGGTCCTCCAAGATCAACATGGCTAGGATGAAAGAAGGTGCTAGCAGAAACAAGGCTATGGTTTGTCCTCATCTGAGGATGATTAGTCCAGGGGTTCAGCTGAATCAAGACAAGGGATAGAGACTAAATAGCTACTAGGGATTATACTGAATTGTGCAGACCTTGAAGCTGATAGCAACTGCCGGGAAGGGAGAGTGGCTAGAAGATTCCTGAGATAGGAAAGGCACAATAGACTCTAGTATTTAGTTGTAGAATCAAGATTAAGTGTATCCACAACCTTCGAGACATTTGGGGGTCTGTGGTAGTCCTTGGCAAATTTCGCAGGGTTCAGAATGAACTTGAGAAGAGTATTTTGCTGGGCTGTTTCAAAGCTAATTTAGGTAACTCCTAATTTTCTACCTACAGGTATTCATAACCAATTTATATTAATTTGTTGTTGCATTCAGTTAATGATCCAATGACACAGGAATCACTATGCCCATGTTCAAATTATAATGCAATTAAAATCAGCTTCTCACAAAAACCCTGTTGAACTCTTCAAATCAGATGGAGGGTCTGCGTGGGCCTTACAGTCTGGGAAGGTTATTTTGCAGCTGAGCCAGAGAGCCGTGCACAAGAGTGCAGCTCACTGGTCGCTGCCAAGGGCTTCAGGCCTCAGCAGTTTACAGCCAGCAGCACAGCTTCTGCTTTGCCTTCTCTGGTTGTCTTCATTCCATAGGTAACAAAGACAGAAGATGAAAAGACCTGACTCTGCAGAGCCAGGCAAACTGTAATTAATTGCCCTTCATTTTCAGATCAACAGCAGAGGAAAGAGAGCTCAGATTCAGCAACTGTGTATTTCTCCTAGCCCAGAAGCTAACTCCTTAGGCATCACTCAGCTAAGTGGATCTTTCTTAAAAATAAACAAACAAACCAAAACAAACTCACAAAAAGCAGTACGTCAGTTCTTCTAAATTCCAACACAAGAAATGAAAAAGTAGGGGTGAGTACCCACAAGCAAGAACAGCTTCAGTGATAGTTCATGGAGAATTGAAGCCCTGTCTGAGAAATGGAATACAGGATAAAGACCAGAACAGCTGGAAGATAAATGCAGTTTTTGCCCAAACATGAGACTGAATTTGAGTCTGTACATGAGACTGATTCCTTGTTCAAAACTCTTTTTTCTTTCCTAAATGGATGCCTGAAGTTTGTAAAATAAGTATTTAGACATCTATACTCTCTATTGTCAATTAAGCCTATTTGTGTTATTCAGAAATACCAGAAATTTTCCTGATTTTTTAAAGGAGTTCTGTGATTCTGTCTCAAATGTGTAAATTTCCCTTCCTGCAGGTGAAATGCTTTAGAGTCTGAAGACTTCTGGTGGTCTGTTGTACGTACACTTTCAGCAGAATTTCTACCACTGCTGCTGCCATTCCTAGGCCCAGCATCCAATTGTAACAACCTCATTTTCAGACTCCCTCTGGGAACACCCAGATGTCACTTGTTCTAAGGTCACTTGTTCTATCACTTTGAGAGAAAATTCATCTCTATCTTCAGACACAGGGTTCAGGAGTTCTCCTTAGCCACTCCTTAGTCACTCCTGCAGGGCTAAAATGCAAGATATAGTTACCTTGTGCTTAATCATCTCCAGCTTTCACAGAGGCTTCTTATTTTAATTCAAACCAAACTAGAACAGTTATATAGTCTTAGGAATCTCATGCTTCTCATTAGTTAAAGATCTATCCCTAAATGGATAATCCATTTCAGGGCTTGTTATAGATATCACAGCAGGAAGATTTTAATTTATCCACTGCTGTGAACACTCTCCTGTATATTGCAGATTCCTGTGTCCTTGCACCCACTTAAGGTCTCCCTTTCCCAGGAGCTGTTAGGCAGAAGGAGAACTGCTGCTATAATTGTTACATAGGTCAAGAGCTGCTTCTATTCCTGTCATCTCACACTCATTATTCATTACTCTGGCCACTTTGATTGCATTTTAGTCTGTATAAACTGGTTCTATTTCCTATTAACCACCAGAGTAAGAAATGTTTCAAGATTTTTTTTTTCCACTCTAATAAAGAGGGGGAAAAAAAGAAGAAGAAGGGAAAATGAGGGTATTTCTACCAATTACCTCTTCAAAGACTCTATTTTCTCAAAATCACAGAATGACAGAGCAGTTGAAGTTGAAAGGGAGCTCTGGAAGTCATCTGGCCCAACATCCCTACTCAGTCAGGGCCACCTAGAGCTGATTGCCCAGGAATCTTTTGAATATCTCCAAGGATGGAGACTCCATAACTTCCCTGGACAATCTGTGCTAGTGAGCAGTCATCCTCATATTTCCAGATGTTCAGAGGGAGCCTCCTGTGCTTCAGTTTGTGCCCATTGCCTCTGGTTCTGTCACTGGGCACCACTGAAAAGAGCCTGACCACATCCTGTTTGCATCCTCCCTGCAGGTGTTTTGTACACGTTGGCAAGATCCTCCTGAGCCTTCTGTACTCCAGGCTCAACAGTCACAGCTCTCTCAGCCTTTCCTGATATGAGTTATCCCAGTCCCTTCATCAGCTTCTTTGCCCTTGCCTGCATTCTTCCCAGTACATCCACGTTGGTCTTGTACTTGGGAGCCCACAGGAGGATGGAGCACTCCAGGTGTGGCCTCATCTGTGCAGAGGACAGGGGCAGGATCCCCTCCCTTGACCTGCTGGCAGCCCAGGATACCATCAGCCACCTCTGCAGCAAGGGCACACTGCTCTGCTTCAGATGATAAAGCAAGGCCCTTCAGATCCCCTTTCTTGACTGATAACCCCCTTTATCTCAACAAGGATTATTTCAACCAAAGCTTTCGTCACCTAACATGGAGAACTCTGAAACTTCTAAACTGAAAATTAGTTCTTCTGGGCTGACTGCCATCAGCTGTACCTATTTGTTAGTCAACAGAGCCATTCCCCTTTCTGAGACTCACACAATGGATTGATACACTCTGTTCCATAACCCTAATTCCTTTCTGTCACCTCTGTGAGGAACAGACCAATAGCAACTTCCTCCCCATCATCACCGGGTTCTTAATCAATTTCGGAGTGGTTCGACAAGAATGCACTTTCCTGTTCAACAGGCTGTTCCACTCATTACTATTTACCATAGTTACATTCAATCTGTCCTCATCTCTCCATTAGAATTGGAAAACTTGACAAACTGGAAAATTATAGCTGGAAGAGCTATAATTTACAGTCCTGCTGTACATCCAAAGGGAAAAAACCAGCCAACCAAACAAAACCAACAAAAATCCCCAAACAACCAGCAACAACACAGAGCTTCTGCGTTGCACCCAGTTTACTGACTCAGAGCCACATTGGCTGAAACTGAAGGTCAGATCCATGGGTTACATGCTGAGGTTCTGCTCAGCCATGTCTAAGGGCATGCTCAGCCAGCAGCTGTTAGCAATGAAGAAGAGTAGATGGACTTGATCAGAGGTCAATCTCATCGGCTTCTGTATCAATTGGATGCTGTCTGTGTTAGCTCAGGAATGGCAATACCAACGATGGACCTGGAATGGGGAGGCGTGATCATGCAGCTCTCCTTTCAGGCATGATGCTATAGCCTCAGTTTGTGTACAACTGCCAGCACACAGAAGGAGATGGCAAGAGCTGGTAGCTCTTGATGATCCAGCCCTGGAAAAAATTTCCCAGATAATGGGAAAGCCTCCCTTTTTTTTCCCCCAAGGGAAGAAGCCATATGCCACTCTCCTGATTCAACCCAACGTTGTCTTTTATACTCTGCTGGTACTGCCCCAAACACAGCTTGCAAGTTAAGAGCCCCCTTTTTTAGCACAGGTGAATCTGACAAGGCTCCATAAGAATCAGGGGTTTTTCACATAAATATGAAGTTTGCATATAGCAAAAGGGTCTGGAGAGGGAGAGAGAGAAGCAGAAGAAAAGAAGAAAGGATGAAAAGCAAGCAGTCCAAGCCCAGGACCAGGGACCTTGACTCCACTCACAACAGACATTAAGGACAGTTGTAATCCTCACTTTATTCATATGAGAAAATTAACCTGCCTCTCACACACACTTCACCCTATTTATTTTTTCCTAATGCTCTTAGAAACTTCTACCTTTAGTCAGTCATCCTTGCTATAAGGCTCTTTAAATTGTAATGGCATCATCTCCCAGTCCTGGGGGGCTTCTTTTTCACAGGAATTCCTGGGAATATTACTCCTATCTGATGAAATTCTTTGTACATTCATGTTACTGTATTTTATTTTCTGTCAAATTGAACTCTGAATTTATCAGTAATGTGATCTCTGTGTGTGTCACTTTAGGAATTGGATCTTGACCTGCACATTTGCCACCCTAAGCCTCAGAGATACCAACGTTTATGTACCATTTGAACTAAGTTCCACAATCAGTGTCTTTTTTCACTCTCTCTGTGTACACGTGACCCTTACACACAAAAGTCCTACAACAACGTACTGCTGAAGCCACCAGTACAGGACAAATCCGGGTAGTTTCCAACCAGCATTGCTGCATGGAGGAAACACAATGGTACATTTGGCAGCAGGGTGATCCAAATGAAACTGTATATCTCAATTTTCTGTTCTAACAACAGAACTCTGCACGCTGTGTTCCCCAGACTAACAAGCATTGCCATCTGCAGATTTATATACCTGCTGGTTGCCCTGCTCCCCAAAGAGTTGTGTTTCCAAAAAGAAATCAAATTATCTGCAAAGGCAGAACCCTGGTGAGAAAGAGAGGAGGTGGAGTTGAGCTTCACCTCTTAGCATTGAAGTCACTACGGATACTTTGAAGAGCAGAAAACGATACCTAAAGCTGAAAAGAGTATGCTGCCAGAGGTACTAATTAAATGTCTGGAAACTCATAGCAACTGGGATAGTCACATTAATACAATCAAGTTAGCAAATCTTCTCTTAGGATTACTCAATTCCATTTGCGTGACTTGATTCTAACTCTAAAATTTATTAAATTATCTCCCTTCAAATGCAGACAAGAAAAGGCATATTAAACAGAAGGCAAGGTTTTCCCTGCAATATAAAAGAAAATTGGAACAGAGAAACAATTTTTAGATGAAAACAAGAGAGACAATGGGAAAAGCAGTCCTTTGTTGTTGAATTTCACTCTATTTTATAAACCAATAAAAATACAGTTTAATAGATTCCTTGTGCAATAAAAATGGAAATAGGACAAATAGATCTCCTCCTTGCAATCCATTTAACCAGAAAATTCTGCAATGTTCTGCAAGAAGTACCTTCTCTCTAAGAACAGAAAGAGAAGGAATATAGAGAAAGGCAAAATTTTGTGCGACAGAAAACCTGCAAATTATACAAACTATATCTGGTGCCTGGAACTAATAACACCAAAGCAAAATAAACACACTCTCGGAGTAAGACTTACTGCTCTATTACTAGAAAAGACAACAATCTTAAATACAGGATTGAAAAAGCAACTAGCAATTACATTCGATTACACTTTTCTTTAAATCACTTCACAAAAAGAGTCAGTGTTTAAAAAACAACAGCAAGGAAAATAAAATGTTCTTTGAAAAGACTGTCCACTCAAACTGACACCCCAACGCAGCAGCACACACCTCAGCTGGACATAAAGACAATCTACCACGTGTATCCATCCACGTGATGCCACTTTGTCCATTACTGCCCCCAGCTACAGTCTGGCCTTTCACAGTAAGGTACATCACTTCGGGAGGGTAAACCAGGCTGCAAAGCCAGTCAGCCTCCACTGCTTCCTCTGAGCTTTCAGGCTAACAAGAAGTCCTGTGACACAAACATGGGGAGTGCAAAGCAGAAAAGTCACAGAAATCTCTTGTAAGAGCTGCCTTGTGACATCCACCAGGACCTTCTGCCCCACAACAGGAATGGCCAGGGAATGTACAGCCTCCAAACACAACCCACTGTTGAGTTCCCATGGCAAGGGCTGTACTGACAGCAGGAGTCACAAACCACCACGCAATTACACGGTCCCTGGCTGGGCAGCCAATGCAAACCACATTGCCAGAGCTGCTTCCACCTGGCAATTCCCAGAACTCTGTTTTAGAAGTTCAAGCACTTCACTCAGTCAATACCAACTTATGCTAAAACTTCCCTGTGAAAAGTCAAGGTCTTCTCCCCAAACTTGGACACTCTACAACAAATGAGCTCCATGTGGATGTTTTGAGGATTGTTTCTTTGTTGTCGGGAATATCTAAAATGCTGGTTTGCACTCTTAATTTTCTATCCCTGGGATAGGAGGCAGGGAGGAAGAAGGGATGGCCCTCAAGGTAGCCTTGCTGTCATGCTCTGTAGATCAGTGCTTCCAACTCTCATTTCCAAAGAAACTCTTCAATTTACTTCCTAAATCCAGGTCTGTTAATCAACAGCAATCTGCTTATTAATGACAGCAAAGGACACAACATATCCTTGAAATATAAGCCAATTAAAAAAGGCAACTACTGTATTTTAACTGATGCAATGACGACAGTGACTGTTTTTAGATAAGCCATAAACCATAGAACACACAAGGACTTGGGAGGAGCTTCCTAATACAGCAACAGACACAAACACAGCAAGGCTACAGACTGAATCATGGGCATTCCTGGTTGAAACATAATGCAGTGCAATTTTAGCCAGTATGGACAGAGGTGTAACATATTCCATTAATTTAAAAAGGCAAATATAACTGAAACTGGAAATAAATCCAATTGGATTTTTTTTCATGTTTTTGTACTTTTTATTTCAAAGAAGTTTCCTGTAGAAATGAGATGCCTTTACAAAGCCATTATAGAAACAAATCATCTGAGGCAAAAAGGAAATTGCAGTTGTCAGACATATTCCTCTCCATCGCTGTAAGTAGCATCTGCTGGAAATTATCCCTAATGAACAAGCTGTATTCTTAAATTTCTGCACAATCCGAGAAACTTTGATTTAGACATTTTTCATTTAGAACTGGAGGGATTCAGTTTGAAAAATTGCCTGGATGTTTCTCAAAGTAATTACCAGAGAATAACAAAACTGTGAAGAGGTGCTGAAAATCCAAGTAATCAACATAAGCACTTTGAAGAACACACATCAGAGACAGCAGCCTAGATATTCTTAACACGAATACCACTGAAGAATTAGGATCAGTTTTTTACTGACTTCAGAAGGTCCATTAATTCCCCTTCCCTCAAAGACGGAAAAGTGAAGCACATTGTGTTGAGAAGTTTGAGGCAAAACCTATGTATTTGTTTGTCTGTAAGTGCTTTCTGTCCAAATAAACATGACTACCCCTTTCCTCTACCCCTCAAAACATGGGCTAGAATGAGGAACATTTTGTCAATTTTCCATGTATCTTGGGGGAAAAAGAAAGGGATTTTGTAGGTTTAGATTAAGCACTCCATAATTGAAAATATAAAAATAAATTCTCATACAGTGCTTCTCATATGAGCAGTCGTTTTGTTTTGTAAGTAAAAGATCAGAGGTGAAATATTTCTGGTTTTATAAGCTTATATAGTGAATCTATCAACATAATCAGTGACACCTTTTTACTGCGTTGTGAGCACAGCACAAAGAGAAAAGTAATTTCAAGCATTTTATTAGAATATATATTTTAAAAGTCAAAAAGGTAAGGAGAAGCCACAAAAGGACATTGCAGGAAATTGGTGTGGTTTCATTTTGGGTTTTTTGGTTGACTTGTTTCTTTGCTTGCTTTAGGAAAAAAGTTACCTACCTTTTATCTATTTATCTTTTTTGCACCATAGAAATGTGTGCTTTGCACTAATCAAGCTCAACATATAAATTCCATGAGCTTCGTGTCATTCAAGCTGACCTCTCTTAAGCTGAGGAGTACAAAAGCCATTCAAATTTCCTTTCAGAATTTTTTTCTATATAAATTAGAAAATTTCTAATCCATATTTCTGTATATCCTGGACAAACCTAAATTTCAGTTACCTTTAACAGATCTAAGCCTGAAATTTAGGGATATCGGCATGAAGAGACATCTTACTACCTAGAAAAAAGAAAATTATCTTAGTAAACATCAGAATTACCAAAATAGGGCATCAGAGAAGCCACAATTCAAAACCAAAGGTGTGAAACCAGAGCACAACCAGTGTTAAAACTGATGCTAGAACCCAAAACCCAAGTAAATGTTATTTCTGAAAGTAAAAGTTTTATTGTTATATAAGAAGTGATGATTTCAACAACATATTTGCAGAGTTCATAAACTGTTTTTGAGACGGATGTTTATTTGCAATTGTGACATTCTTTTTCTGGTATGTTTTTTTCTATCACAGCATGTAGCCTAATACAGTAGTTTTCCTGCACTATGAGAAAAAGATTTTAGGACTCTGATATGGCATTACAGGTATTCAAAAGGAATTGTCTGTGTTGCAGAGTAGCACAAAGCCTTGTCTTCCCACAGGGCAGAGGCACCCACCACCTGCAGCTGGGTATCTTCTAATGCTCCCTGAAGCTGGTGAGCAGCCTGTTTCAAACACCACCCCACACACTCTCAAGAGCGGGTCCAGGTGCTCATATGACAGAGGGCATGGCCATATGTCACAAAGACACAAATAAAAATCACTCTGCTTTGGCTACACTGGTACAGTCATAGTGTTAATACTACTGTAATCTGTTTCCATAAGGGAAAGGGAATGAGTCTGTAAATTATGACAATACTTCGCAGTAGGACTATTTCTACCAATATAATTACTCAGGAAGGAAAAGGTTATTAGGCAGAGAACATATTTCAATGTATTCCAGGCTCATGTTTACCTGTGCTAAGATATTCATAAGGAACTATGTTCTATAAATAGCTCTTCTTTGAAAAGGTAAGCACCACTAGGCTCCAAGTCATGCATTTCTCCAACAATATAAGTATTAAATGAAAACTCCTACATGAATGAACAATGATCTTAATCAAATGCGCTCAATGAACCATAGCATTATAATTTGATCTTGTTCATTTCATATTACGAGGCATTAGATAAACTGGAAGTAATTTTTGAATTTGCCAAGCACAGCTAAGGTCTCTCCTTCATAATTCCGTCAATTAAACACATATAGATACTGACTTTCAGATAGTATTTTGGGTTATTTATCTTCATGGCATATCATAACTCATAATAAATGAACACACAGTATAAACTGCCATGTGAAGTAAAGTTTTAAATATGCTAACAACTTTCATATTTGGAACACTCAAATAAGCAGCTGGAGGAACTGGACTAAAAAAAGGTTCAATAAATGTAGGCTCTTAAAGATTTATTCTCGCATAAATCCTCAGGTAATGCTTTAATTCTGCAGTCCACAGGCAAATATAGAGGAAGAGATGTCCTTAGAGTGGTGTGGTAAACCAATAAAAAATTATATATTCCAATCTTTCAGATTACCCTGTGACCAGCACAGTCTATTCCAAGTTTTACGGGATAAACAGATATATATGTTACAGCGCCTGCTAGTAACTGCTGGCAATAAAACATACCCATTGAGAGCAAGTCCTGGAGGAAACAAGCATTTATTTTTCATTAAATGGGTACTTCAGGATATGCCTACCCTTATGATTTGTACAGTTTCAACTTTCTTTGGAGGCAGTTTGGAGCTCCCTGTTCCTCAGGTCCCACTGCTGGGAATAGACACATTAGCCCAGCTTCTCTGCTGCCAAGTCAATGCTCATCAGACTTTGTTAAACTTGTGCCCAAGGCTACCCTTGGTCCTGACATTGTCCAAGACACTCATTTCTATTTCACATTGGAAACACAAGTAGCTAGCTGAGAGATTTTATTCTGACAGCACTAGAGTACTTCGCTTCTGGGTCCTACCATATCACATAACATATCCCTGTCAGTGGATGTCTTCCCTGCCCTACTTCAAACCATTCCAAAGAGTGCACTTAGGATTTAAAAAGTTGCTTCTGACTGGCAATATCAACAACAGAATAAGTAACCTCTTCTATCCTAGGCTCAGTTTCTACTGTCCAGGTTTGTGTGCCAGGTGTGCTTACTCTTTCAAGGTGGAGTTTGACCACCACCCAGGTCAACACCCCATCAAGAAACATCAGCAGATTGAATTCTGAAACACAGAACTCCAATATTTGCCAGCAGAGCATGGTTTTGTTCTGTTGAGTGAGTCACCTGGCATACATGGAGTACAAGTCAAAGTACTCTAGAAACATGTTAGAGCAAATTCACAGTAGCAGCAAGATCAGCCAGGCTTAGAGTCTGAACAATCCAAGTAATTCTTTCCATCACAACTACAACCTTATTTTTCCTTACTGTGAATTATTTTTAAAATAGCCTGGGTTTGGATACTCCTAATATTTTACAAGAAGATGAGGCATTTTAAGAAAGGGGAAAAAAACCCATAGAAATTGTAATTGAATAGAAAATAGCACATGGTATGCTGTAGTAACAGGTAGTCCCTGCCATAGAGTCTTACTGCAAATCTGTCATATTGAGCAAAGGTTTCACTTGCCTTCCGTAGCACAGATTATTGCAGAGTGAGCCCCCAACTACTTGATTACCTCTTGTTAGTACATCAGCTAAGCTTTGTCTTACCAACGCTCCTTTGTGATCTATGGTCACTCAGTGCTGATATGCTATGTGTCTGCAGAAGGACAACAAAACGTACTGGCCTGGATGCCACTAACAAGAAGAGTACCACAGGAGACTGCCCTGGAATCTGTCCTGTTCAACATCTTTATCAGTGACCTGAAAGAGGCAGTGAAGTGGTTACAGTTAAAGTTTGCAATGATACCAAACTGGAGGCAGGCTGAGAGGAGAACAAAATGGTATGCTTGAAGACAGGGCTACCATTTGGATGGACCTAGACAGGCTGGAGGAATGGGCTGACAGGAATCTCACTAAACAAAGCACGAATGAAAAAGTCCAATACCTGGCAAGAAGGAACCCCTTTCAATGGTAGGGGTTGGGCAATTTTTTCCAAAATATTGGAGATATTTTGGAAATAAGCTGGGGGACAGCTCTGTGAAAAAAAGACCTGTGGATATTGGTAGACACTTAAGTTGAACATGAGCCATTGGTATCTCTAGCAGCAACAGAGGCCAACAGTGTTCTGAGCTGTATCAAGAGGAGCACAGACAGTATATCAAGGGAAATCATCCTCTTTTACTCAGGTCTCATTAGACCCCACTAGAATATCACATACAATTTTGGGTTTGAAAATACAAGGAAGACATCAATAAATTGGAAAGAGTTCAGTGGAGGGCTACTGCAGTGGTCAGAGCAGGGGCCTGTTCAGCCTAGAGAAAAGACAGCTGCTGGGGGACCTATTCCCATAGGGAGATTTATCAAGATAGAGCCAGGCTCTCCACAGTGGTGCATAGCAGGAGGACAAAAGACAACCACCACACACTGAAGTAGGACAGACTCATGCATGTAAAGGCAATATCTGACTGTATGTAAAGGAAAGACTCTTCTCCCTCAGGACAGCGAGTCAAGCATTGGAGCAGGCTGCACAGAAAGCTGTGCTTGAATGTTTTTGAGGCCTGACCGGATGAAGCCCTGAGCAATGAGCAGTGAGCCCTATCTGATCTCATAGCTGACATGGTTTTGAGTAGGAGGTTGTCTTAGACATACACTTCCTGAGGTCCCATCTAATCTGCTGTAACACCACACAGTCTTTTTCCCTGCCCAGTAGAAGAAAGGCATGCAAGACTACAAGTTTAAAGAATTAATCAATTCAGTTAAGATATATACAAGTGAATAGAAATTGCTGCACACATTACAAGCATGAAGGACCATGTGAGTCACAGAACCTCCCGTGACAGCGTGCTACCACACTGCAAATGGCTACTGTGCATGATTCACAGAATATTGTCCTTCCACACCATCTTTCAGCACAGTTCAGAAAAATACCTCAAGGGTCAGATGAGAGCTCTCATCATGTGAAGGTTAACAGTGACACAAGCACAAGTGTGTATAATTGAATATTTTTAGGCTGTAATTAGAAGATTTTTAGCCTTCTGGGGAATTAAATTCTGGAACAATCTGGTAATAGAAGTAATAGGGAATTAGAGCTAAGTGCTTTCAAGAGCTAAGGAACTTTATCAAAGGGATAAGTTAATCAATGTCCATAAAAAAAATTAGCAAAGACCTCATACGCAGAGGACCCAGGAGAGTGCTATTTGCTATGCTGAAAAAATATCTGGATAAAAATCTACATCCCATGTGATCAAAGTAAAAATTACCTTAAAAATATGATATTAAAATGCAAAGTAGCAGTGATAAGCAGGCTTTGATGAAAGGATCTGAGACAAAAGTACACAGTATTACTCCTGCCCAGACCATTCCAAACCAGAATTTTTTCCCTGTGAAACAGTAGTTTTTTGTCAGGAAAAAAAAACCAACATACAAAATCCAAACCAAATATCATTATTATTCTGTACTACATTGGACTGAAGTTGCAGGTGTTACGTTACTTAGGGAAAAATCAAAAAAATTACTAAATGCAGTGGTTAACAGCTTACAGACTGCAGAGCAGAAATAACCCAAGTGAACATTGTGGCCCAAACACTTCAGACACACGTTTTCTTGAGAGATACATGGATCACTCCATGGGAACTTGTTGCCTAAACAGACCTAATTGCACACGACAACAGTGTGACTCATCATTCATGAATGTTTTCTCCACTGCAGGAGGTACAAAAATTACAGGAGGAGACGGCAACATTTTGGTCAGATGAGCACATAAATTCAGTTACACAGATTGGCTTGGCTTCAGCACAAGACCCACACTTCCTCCGAAAGAGACTACGTGGTCTGCCCTTACTAAAACAGTGGTCCCCAGTTGTGTCAAGGGAACAATAATATCTAGCTACTGCTATTTCTAACCACCAATGAAAAGAGCAAATAAATAATCTAGTGGCAGACTGGTTTTATTGGCCTACTAGAAAGTAATAGCATCTCACCTACACCTCAGGCAAACAGTGTTAAAGACCTTCTTAACAACATCCTCAAAAGAATCACATTACTGGAAAACAGGGAAATCAAACAAATGGTACTGATATGGATGACACATTCAAAGTATCTCACATCTGAGGTTCTTTCTATAAATACTGTACATTCTGCCCATTAGTGTCTGCATTTCAGGATGCTACGTATTTTTCAAATGGCAAACTTTATTTGGAAAAAAATGTTACCATATCATAGTTTAAAGTTTTTTTTTCCACCTGTCTTGTCCTTGTTCCAGTACACACCACCGCACTTTGCAACACGTTAATGATGCATTAATGATACAACATTCACCTTCTACAGCTATTTAACCACAGTGTCAAACTTCTTCCACATCTTCCAGGATACAGCTTCTCACATTAAGTTCGGAGGAACTCACACACCAACATCAGTATCTCAACTTCTCTATCAATATTCATCTGATACTCCCAATCATTGTCTGGCTTCTTGCAAAGTGCTGTGAGAAAGCTACAGTGCCAGGGGCAATGAAAGCCAATTCCTCACAGGGTACAGGGCCTGAATGAAATACAGGGATAAGTTGTTTTCAAATACAACTATTCAATATAGGAATTGTTCAGATCTTCAATATTTTGGAAAAAATTGCCCAATTCCACATCCACAGAGAATAAAGGTTTTTGGCTGATGTGTATGGCAAGTTTTCACATTTCAGAACTCTTGCAACTTTCTGTTTCTTTCTAAAGACATAATAGGCATCAGCTTCTTCTTTTAAACTCAGTCACATTTTCAACAGTTTATGTACAGCTGTAAGAATTTCTTTTCCTTTTGAAAATGAGAGACCAAGGTTAAAGCAACTAAGAAAAATGGAGCAGCACAACTGAATTCTATTGTCATTCTGCAGCTGTAGTACACTGAGCTGTAGCTTCTACTTGTGATTAAAGTCAGCATAACATGACTCATCTTTACCATGTACAAAGTTAATTCAAGTTTTGATAAACATTTTAATCCAATAAATTGGGGTAAAAAACACACTTAGTACCTGGCCATCAAGAATATCTATTATGGGAGCATTTGATCACAAGACTGATATGACAAGAACAGTGAAATATCAGAGTAGATCACCTGTCTTATCCCATGAATTACACTGGACTAAAATTTTTTTTTAACAGACTGGGGGAAAAATATTAAAAATATCAATTTTGAAGAAAGCTATTTTGCATTCAAATAGCACGTGGAACATGAACTGTGTATATGCTATTCTAGTCCCCCAGTAAAAAAAAAAAAACACTGTTTCCTTCATGGCCTATCAAAATGATAAGCATTCCTTATTTATTCTGCTTTTCATTTTTATTATTGTAAAACAAGTTCCTTTGCTAAATAGCTACAGAAAAATATTCAGCACAAATACAGTTAGAATGAGACTTAAATCTGTGCAAAGTCAATTCAGATTACAGCTGTTTTAGCAGAGGCATAGCCATTCATCTAATGACTAACAAAATATGCCTGGGATTATTTTGACTATAAAACAAATATAAAATATTATTTATTTTCTTTAACCTTTGCAGTTTAGAAACATGGTATAAATGCAAAGCATTCAAGATCCCATGCAAACTAAACTGTCTGAAAATTACATTAGTATCTTCTGTACAATACTTACCTATGCACTCATTTTACAATAGAAATAGTCAAGTTGCATGAAAAAATGCAAGGTACTATAAAATGACTATAAAGATTTTCCTTAGAAGCAGCTGCCAAATTTTTTTAGACAGTCTATAGTTCTCTGTTGCCACCTTATAATTTGCCTCCGCACAGTTCCTGTTTATCTGAATACATGTAAGATTTATTTTCAATATATACTAGATTCGGGTTTCACTCATAACACCATAATTTCCAGAATATAATTATGTCCATCAACAGCCCATGTTCTTGCATGGAAACTGACTTTTTATGGCCTCAATCTTGTGGGAAAATCAAGTATTTATATAATTTCTATCCCTTTACATTATTTTGAATCATTCTCAGAAAAAAATTGTAATTTAAAGCCAGAACAGGCCAACATAAGCAGATTATATGAAGTAAAAACTGAAAATAAGAGTAATTATGAGTCTTTACCATTGTTTTTAAGGATAGCACCACAAAGCTTTTCACATGCATACCATGCTATGAGAAGGTCAGTGCCTACAAGTTTGGAGTACCTTCCATGGTTTAGCTGCTCTCCTGCAGTAAGTTGCTCAAAAGCGTTCCAAAAAGAAAAAAAGACCAAAAGAATACCCCAATAGTTGCACAGCAAGCAGAAAGCTAAACTGAACTTACTTATGCAATTGGTCATTCTTCAGGCTTACATTCCTCTCAAGAAAGTTACAGTACTTTACTAGAGTTGGATCAAGTCATGTGATGAAAAGACAGTTGAACTAGAATTGTTCCTCAAGAAAGCATCTGTAGAGAATCACTCCAAATGATACATTCCTGTGTTTCCATAAAAGCACTGGAGAATTTTCTGTATGAAGTTCCTTTCAACCATAATGCTAGAAAGGGATTGTAACTCTACATTGCCACATTATTTCAGCTACCAACCTTCATTAGCTACTTTGGCTGTTTGGGAGTTCTCTTGCAAATATCCCTTCAGATTTACCCCAAGCTAAATCTTCACATATTTAATGCCAAGTGCATCTTATGGATAAGATTTGTCTTTCCTGTGATATCAACATTTTGCATCCCTATGAAAATGTGTTGTTAATACTGCCTTGGAAAGCCATATTCCCAACATGTTTCATCTGCATAAGGCTCAAGGCAAGAGGTTCTGCAGAGGAAGTTCCAGCAGTGTTTCTTGGAAGAGTGACCTTGACAAATAATCCTCAAAATGTTTTGCACAGTTGTTGCCAAAGACTTAAAAAGAAAGTACCTGCTAGTGACAAAAAGCTATATTAAAATATACATGTATCTATCAGAAGATGTTAGACCAAGAATTTTAAATGAAAACATGAAAATTTCAATCAGATTTTAATACAAAATTCTGAAAACCTGTTAGATAAAACCACAACATTTCCACTTTTTGTTTCAAAATGATTTTATCTCTCAAGAATATAAAGGGAAAAAAAACCCCAAACCCTAGTCAATGGTACTATTAACAACTTGGCATATAACTTTTAGAATAATTTAAACAAGAAATTCTAATTTAGAATAATTTAAACAAGAAATTCTAATTTTTTTCATTCAGTAAAAATGTTATACACAAGTCCAAGGCAAGAAAAACACGGCATTAAAATTGCACTCCTAATTTCAACACAGAAATTCTCAAAAGCTCTATCTATAATCTAGCAAAGGAAAGCCATGAACCAGGGACCTACTGGTTCACAGGTCAAGAAGCACAGGCTGGCTCATGTCCACCTTGCAAAGGGCAAAGTTCCTCTGTGACAGGTTTGTCTTAGCAACCGCTAGCTAAGAACACTCCAACACAGAGCCACACATCAAGCTAGCAAATAAATAGTGTGCATGACCAGGATCCAGTGCTCCTTACCAGCTTTTTCCCTTTAACTACACAGATGTGACCACACCAAGGTCAGGAGCTTTTGCTGTTGCTTTTGACAAACTAGAATTTAACTTTCAGATCAGTTTTGAAGATCTATCTAGACATGGTAACTTCTTCTCAACACAAAAGCTAAATAAATTAACGTTGTTCTTGTGCATGCAAACTTTACTACAGTATGACTGGCAAATTATTGTATTTTTGGTTTTGATGGACTATGCAAATCAAGAACATAATTTATATACCTACCTAGTTTATCATCATGTTGCTTCCAGATACAGGAATCAATAAGCATGAATATATGAATTATTGCTTTGCAAAACAGGTTGATGCAATAAGTTTTTAAATACTCAAACAACAGTTCTTCAAATCCTGAAAGGCAGAGCTTTCAGCATATGCTATTTCAGTTGAAGCCAAAGCAGAACATAATCATAAAACATGAAAAGACTTCATGACTTTTCAAGAAGGCTCTGGGGCTGTTTGCTTACTCTGGCTTTCTAGATCCACAGCACCAGTGAAAAGACCAGGACATGGTCTTTACTGTTTCACAAAAGAAAACAACATTTTCAAGGATATTTCATTTGCCTACAGCTGCACATACATGTCGTAATCTCAGAACGCCACAGCCACTACAGAGGAATGATGCTTTGTATTTGTAGTCTTAAAATTCCATACGTAGGCATCATTTTTTAAAGTTCACTAAATCATGATGACTATAGTTTTCTGAATTTTGTGATTTATTTCACAGCAAGAATGAAAGCTCAAAAGAACATAAAAGTTATTTTCATTTCAGAAATTGCTTTAGTACACTGAATGTAGGGCTTGTTTAATGCACATCCTATTTGCAAAGAAAAATCAAAACTGCTTTTTAAAACAATGCTATGGCTGCATTTCTTTATGAAGCTGAATAGTTGCTGTCAGTGGTCTTAGCAATAATTCTGGAAGTAAAGCATTCAACATGCAATGTATTAGATCTACAGTTTATTTATTTGCTGGTACAATTTAGCAGAACTGACCAGGATATTTCATACTATTTGGAAAGTGGTTTCTAAATCTAACAAACTTCATAAAATTGGTCGTGTATTAATTGATAGTGAAGAACTTCAACATTGTACAATTCATGTTTAAAACTCCCAAAATTCCTCAGAATTATTAGTAAGGTTCATTGTAATTATGAAGAAGCTGCTTAGGATCTATTAAGACAGCAAAACATTTGATTCCTTACTATTTTGGAAAAATTTACGTGATTGGTACGATTTGACTGCATTCAGACAGTAATCCACATTCTGTACTGCAGATACATTCAGTTACATCCTCAATATAAAACCTCTTATCATCCAAATAAACAAGGTTCTATTCAAACAGTTTTGTATGAGCACTCAGAGAGAAATTCAGCAGAATTAACTGTACAACTTATACCATCAATACATCTCTCAGGTATAATTCTATCTTTACAAAACTACCTCAAAACACGTGTGCTATTTCAGTCTTAAATGATCAGAATGAAGCTTAGAAGGGATTTGCATGTTAGCTAGATTTTGAGTGCTTCTCAGCTAAAGAAATAGTGACATTTCAACTATTTGTCATAATCACATAAGATTCAAAGATACGGCTTAGAATGAAAAGTAGTTTGACATAAGATTCTTTCAAGCATCAATGACAATTGAAAAAATTCTAGTAATATGAAGCAATATAAGCAGAGTTTATATCTACAAGAAAGTTAGTACCTACTACCCAACAGCTTGCACATGTGTGCAAGTATACACATATTTATGCTTAAAATACCAATGTGCATCTTTCAGTATTTTTGTTTAAACAACTTTTCTGTACCTTTTAGAAATTTTTCTGTTTCTTTAATATAAATATTCCTATAAAGAAAATATTTACCTAAAATTATTTAGAAAATTGAAACTGATGATTTTTCTTTCTTTCTCCCCTTTGACCCTCTGGTCACAGATTATGAAAAACATAATAAGCAAATCTGTAATTTGGCCTTCAGCAACTTTGGAAAATAAACACAGAAAACATAGTCAAAACCTATTCAGAATTTTACTGTACAATTAGCTGAAAAATTTTTAACATAATTCGCTAATGCTAGCCAAAAATATAAATTAAATGCCCAATCCTGTCAACTTTTGAGAAAATATGTTTTAATTTTACTTTACCAGAAGCAGTATTAGAAGCAAAATCAGTTCAAAATTAAGAAAAATCATGATACATTATTATGTTAACTAACAATGGAGGCTCAGTAAAAAGAATACAAGGCAAAGAATAGAATAGTGCACTGTAGTTTTATTGATGGCAGCAATGACAATTTGCCTCTTTCATATGTAAAAAGTATTCAGCTTCATTTAACTAAGAACTTTAAAAAAGTCTTTTGTGGTGTCAGGTCCAAATTCCTTCTGCTCACATGAGCTTTCTTTGTTCCATCCTGCTGCTAGGAAAAACCCCAGAATTTCTTCTAGAAGAAGTGTTCAGCAAGTTGGGAGCTGCCAGTGAATTCCCCTCGACTCCAAGAAGGTTTCTAAATGAAAAAACTAAAATACAACAGGTAAGGACAAAAAATATTGGCACTCAAGAAACCATAATTGGCACTCAAGAAACCATAAGTACCCCCCATCCCTGGGCTCTTTGTGCAACACAGGCTTCACTGTCACTTCATTATCTCTCTCCAGAAGAGTGGATATCTGCTTTTCAGTACTTACGGAGACACAATTCTTTAAAAAAATAAATCAGAAGGCTGTACTTCAATGCAATAAATATAATTGGTCTAGTACAAAGAACACTTTCTGGTAAAGACTTCTCTCTCACAAAACCACAATTGTTAAGGACTTTGATACAGATTTTATAGCAAATGTGACAAGGTGTAGATTAATTCTGTCATGGAGCAAAAGAAGACCAAAAAACATATAAGGACCAAGCACTTACAGGTTCACACTCACAGGTTCTTTCAATCTCCTCCAGAAGGTCTGACCCTTCAAAACACTCATTTCTGATTACTTGCTCCCCTTCTGTTTCAGACTATTAAGACATTCTATACAGAAAATGTAACCTCAGGATGTATTTTTAGTATTGTTAGATTCTAATTCTTATATCTTGACTCTCTAGGAGGAATATCTTATTTTACAGACCTGTTAAACCTAGTATTTGACTCATACACATATAAAATTCCCTCTTGATAAAATTCTGACAGTGTTCTCCACCTCACATGCTGGATATCAATAAATGATAATTTCTAGGTCAACTGCAACCACAGTGAGGTACTGACTATCCCATACTTCTACTTTAGCTCTCTGTCTTCATAAAAATCACCAGGTCAAGACTTCCTGCAAGTCTGCAGTAATTGTTTGCCCCTCTCCAACTTTTTTAGAAGTCCCCTTTTTAAATACTAAAATACTGCAATAGGATCCTTTTAGAGACTTCTCTTCCCCAGACTGAACAGCTCCACTGATCCAAATTCGACTTTTAAAAAACAACTCAATTTTAAAATCTTGAATCTCCTCACACGACCCCTTGCAGCAGAGACAAAGATTTTGGGCTGATTATTTGGTAATACTAATTCCAGATTGGCATTCCCAAATTCCACACCTGAATGAGTGTGCTGAACACTAATCCAGGAAGCAGTACAGCTTCATTTCTGCATTGCTGCAGTAGCACTAATAAGCCCTCCTTGCCAAGCAATATAAGATTATACAGGTAGATCTAAAAGGTTTTGAGTATGAGGTGATAGAGTGTCTGTATGGACCTTATGCTTCATCTCTGATACATCCCTATCATACCCAATACAAATAAGGCCAGCAAACTTCAGTTTTAGTATTGTCTAAGTTGCCTTTGAGAACAACATACCTTGGATTTTAAATGTTACAAACTACACGATTAAAATTCTACAGAATTTACCAATTTATAATATACTCATCATCAACAGTTTTCCATCTCTGCAGGAAAAAGACATTAATGTACTTTACATAACAGAGAGATACTCCCTTTCAGTAAGTAAAGCTGTCAATAATAAATGATCTGTTGAAGAGGTAAAGCATCCTGCAGTGGAAAGTTGTGGTAAAATTACGTGTCACTGGATCCCTTAAAA
This sequence comes from Struthidea cinerea, assembly GCA_013397865.1. Taxonomy (NCBI): domain Eukaryota; kingdom Metazoa; phylum Chordata; class Aves; order Passeriformes; family Corcoracidae; genus Struthidea; species Struthidea cinerea. The sequence continues at coordinate 506,865 of VZTI01002434.1, read as the reverse complement.
CTTCCCAAATAAATCTTGTTTTCATTTACCAGGTTATCAAAAACTTGAAATAAAAACAATATGCCATGCTCTCAAAAGATCGAAGAAATGAAAAGGAGACAAAAACCATATAGAAATCCACTCCTAGGAACCAACATTCAATATTACTGAACTTTTACATGTCAAGACATTAAAGCTGTTGTTGTACAAGTCCAGGTAAGCTGAAAACAATTTAGAAAAGGACTGTGTTTGATTTTCTGCCTACATTTAAAATCAGTTCAACAATTAATTACATCAACCACCAATTTTTGGGAAAGCTCAATAGAAAGGAAAAGCTGTAAAGGCTTATTTTCTGTGCCAGATAAGTTTTGATACCAGATCTGCTGTCCATTAAAATCAGGATCCCATTATAATCTTTAAAACAAAGTATAGGAACATGTGCAAGGAACAATCACCTGTGCCTTAGCCTTAGAAAGGTTGTTCCTTATCTGCCAACAAGTAATTTGCTCTTGAGATACAGGAGTTACTACTACTCTCCCTGGTGCCTCATAGCTGACCAAAGCTAAGTACAGTTTTCCAGATTTATACTGTAAAATTAGAGAAACACCAAAAATATTACCTAAGATACAAAAAAATTCCCTGGCTTTGACTGCTGTGTACCCTTCACATCTCTCATTCAGCTGATCACCCTGACACTGCTCAGGGCCAACTGAGCTGGTTAAAACTCTGCTCAGTGCATATTCCAGAATAATTTCTGCACGAACTATCTCAGGACATGTTTACTGATAGTAATTGAGACATGTACTTAAAATAGAAAATCGAATTATATTGGCAAAAGTAGAACAATTATCACCTCTCTTACATTGCCAGTACTGCTGTAAATGAAAAACACATTTTAACATATGCTCTAAAAAGTAGACTCATATGTTATTGCATGTCAGAAATATCAAAAGGTACAGAGATCAGCAGCACATGTTGAGCCAACAAAACGTGATTGGAGTAATGAACAAAAAAGAGATTGGTAAAAATAAACTGGCTAGTAAGGAAAAAAAAAAATCAGATTCAAGAAAAAGACACACTGTGGATGTATATCAAATAGCATGTGACTTACCAAAGCTTTCTTTAATCAAGATAGACTTTTGACCATCCTTTGTAAATTAAGGATTTAGAAGATCAACAAGTGAAATGAAAGCAGCACAGCTTATGAGATTTGTTCAGCAAAATTATTGTAACTGTTTTATTTGGGTGGCCTTTTAAAATTTATGAATGTATTTAGCAGGTGTCTTTTCTAAGGATGATATATAATCTCTTAATTTGGGGGGATTAATTAAGGATTATATAATCCCTTATTTTCTGGTAATTAATAAAGTATAGGTGCAAGTCTATCCTCAAGATTCAGAGTATGGTAAATATTCCTTGTCTTTGCACCTCCCCAATCAATGGTGAACTCACAGATTTTATGCTTCTCCTTCTCATGCAAGCGAAAATACAAAAAGGATATTTATTCACATAAATGGCTTATAAAAAGCAGAATATGGGACCTTGGACAGAGTTAGACAGCCCTGACTTCAGCAGGGACTGCAGCCGCTTATTTCAGAGAAGCTGGTCCAATGCATGTGAATGAGAGAATCTTGCTGCTGCTCTCAGGTGAAAAAGTATCAGGTAAAAGCTTGCTGAGATGACATGAGTCTTGACATAAAGCAGAAGTCAAAAGCTATTTGCTGAAGTGTTTTTATTGCTTTCCCTCTTCCCACAGATATATTAAGTCTTCCTAAACCACAAAATTCAGAGAGACATCCAATTTCTACCATAAATATACCAATACCCCTATGAAAGTATAGAACAATCCAGATTTGTTTATCTTGAAATCTAAACCAATACATAAAGCACCAGTATCTTATATTTACCTTTTTCTCCTTATTAATCAGTTTCTAGCTCGGGGGGGTTGATAAAATTGTTGAGTGGGTCGTGTGGACCGCCGTGGCTGACCATCACCTCCTCTGCGGAATTCTAGAGTTTGCTCATACGTTTCTTCTTCCTCCTCCTGCAGGTAAATAGCATTGTTTTAAATGAAAGAGCTGGAAAATGCATTATACAGGAGTTGGTATATGCACACATACACACACCACATACAGACATACACACGGAAGGGTGAATCCATGCTCACATAGCGACTGCTGCTTTTGTGCTGATGACCACTTCATAAAATAAGTGAAGTATGGGAGTGGGCTTTTCAAACCTAGGGAAGCTAACAAAATCAGGCTGGCAAATCTCAAAACTCAATCCCCAAGGCAGCAGCAGAAGCTATTAAATATTTGCAGGGAAGAAAAAAATCATATGTATTAAAGAAAAATTATTTTCGAAGGGTCATACAGGCAACAAACTCAAGAAGCAAGGTAACCTCAATAACCTGCCAGAGCAAGACATATATCAGCTTTCAGGAGTTCACAAATGTGTGGGGAATTAAAGAAAAGAATTAGGAAATAGAATTACAAGGAACAGCATCTGGAAATATGCATGCGTAAATACACACATCTGAAACAGTAGATAAAAATTTATGATGCAGTAATAAAAAAGCCTACAAGTAGAGTGAACAGTAGTTCAGAGATATATTTGCTATGTGCAGCAATAATAAATACACGCTCTGAATAATGAGAGGAGAGGCAAACATATTTGCAATATTAAATCACTCCTAGGCATCTTCATACCAGAAAGATATTCACAAAGTACATAGAATTCAGAGGTGAAAAAATAATAAATTCAAACATAATCAAGATACTGGAGAATGACTTACAAAGATTAAAATAATTACGTATTTATTTTGGTTAAGAAATATCAAATGGAAAAACATTCATTTAGTGGAATATTTGAAGGTGGTACACATTAAAGATAGAGAAAACTTTTAAGAGTGTAAGAGTTTATAGCAAAGAGAAATAGAAGAAAAAAATTATAGGCTGAAAAAATAAAAGCTCCTGAGAATGATTGTCAAAAGCTATCTCAGAAAAACAGTTTTGATTTCATTTCTTTAATATCTTAACACTATACTGTAGCAGACACCAGGTCTAGCGGGAACATGCTGAAAGAAGTTAGACTTTGGGCAAAAGCACTGGATATGTAACTCTCAATCCCTTTTATTCACAACATAGGAACATAAAGCAACACCAGGCAAGAGCACTGAATGATTCATTAGAAGTTCATCAACAATTCCAACACCCAGGAACTGTCAAGAGTGCAGCATGCACATAACAGAGTAAGCAAGTCACAGCAGTAAAATATTTCACTTTAAGCAACAGAAAGGAAAATCTACAGCTTAAGTTTCTTTCTGTTGTGAAAAGTGAGATCTTACTCAAGAGACCTCTCTTTCTGAATTAGCCTGAATATCAATAAACATGTGTTTTTAAAATAACAGTTACAAACAACAACATTCCTCATGGTAAGCTCTCCTATTTACAGGACACATCTGTGGTCACAGCTATATTTCCAGATTAAGCATTACTACAGAGAGCCTGACACAACTGTGGAACAGATTTTCAGCACTGAATACAGCATAATTAATTTATATCTCTTAGTTTCACTGTAGCTGAAGGCCGAGAGGAAGAGTTCTGCCATAAAACTTAAGTTTTCTCAGCATACTTCTTTTACCACCTGCAGCACTATAAATTCCCTCATATAAAGAGGTTCAGAGACACTGATTATCCAAAAGAAATCAATAGAGCATTAGATGTCTAACACAAAAGTCCACACAGTTTGCAATATTGCTAGCCTTAGTACAAACACAATTTTGTATATGAGATTATCTCCCATCACTGACAATGCAAGCTGAACTAGCAGCAAGTGTTAAAAAGTAAGCTAAATGCCTGAAGTGGTCTAAATACCTTTAGCTCTTTCAGTATAGCTGAAAATAGCATGGCAATTAAATAGTTCAGTGTATAGCATCTCACCTGTAATAGCCAACCTCTTTCTGAGGGTAAGCGCACCAGAGTAAATTTCTACAGCAGCAAATCTTCATCAAATCTCAGAGTTAATGTTGTTGATCCTTTGAACTCAGTAAAGTCAAATTCAAACCAGAATTTGTCTTACACACTTCTATTTTGGTGTAATTGTCTTTACACATGGAATGTAAAGCTTCACATGCATGCATTCCAAATCAAGAATTTTTACTGCGATAGGCAAGAGTGAAATGTGAAAGCACAGTCACTTTCTTGTGGCTCTGACTAATGTGGAAGTGAGCAATGCAGCAAATGGTAACAACAAATGAGTCACAGAACACCTCTCAAGTGTTCCCTCATTCCTTCCTATGCACAGTGGCTCCACACACAATTACTGACTGTCTAGTTGAATTCTGCCATCTTCACAACAGATGACACATTGTCATTTCTTGGGTCTTACCTATTCACATTTGATCCTAAATGGATCTAATGTTCTCCAAAATAACAATTTCCAAGGCATATCTTTATTAACAAGTAATTGAATTTCTTTTCTGACACCATTTCTTAATAATTGTACCCTCAATTCACTACTGCTGATTTTTCACCCTCTATTGTCATTTTATTTGCACAGAATCACAGAACAGATAAGGTTGGACAGGACCACTGCGGGTCACCTGGTCCAACTTCCTGCTCAGGCAGCATCATCCCAGAGCACATGGCACAGGATTGTGTCCAGACAGTTCTTGAATATCTCCAGTGAGGGAGAGTCCACCACCTCTCTGGACAATCCATTCCAGGGTGTGGTCACCTGCACAGTAAAGAAGTTCTTCCTCATGTTTAGGTGGAAATTCCTGTGCATCAGCTTCTGTGCCCATTGCCTCTTGTTCTATTGGCTGGACCACCAAGAAGAGCCTGGCTCCATCCTCTGGACACCCTCCCCACATTGTTAAGATTTCACTCTCAGTCTTGTTCAAGCAAAACAGGCACAGCCTATTTATCCTTATTTCTATTTTAGGGAAATTCCTTACTACCTTAAAGAAACAATTCCATTTTGTGGACTTTTATCTCGCTTTATTTTAAAATCCCTCCACCCTACACTAAAAACTGCCGTTTTCTGGAACAGCCTGCACTCTTTGCAGGCAAAACTACATGTATCTTATGCTCACTTCCTTGTTTTTTTTGTTCTTCAACCAAAAAACTTCATCTGTCTACACTTCCTCCATTATAACTGCAGTCAGGCCACACATCTTGCCACCAACTCTACTTTTCCAATCTTTCTTACTGCTTGCTTTCAATTTATCAGTTGCTTGTGACTCATTCTAAATTATTCTTATCGTTATAAAATCTAGATTACATTTTATAAAGCAAAGGTGGCCACAAATCTCTCCTAGAGCATCCTCATTCTCCTTCTATTACCAGTAGAGGTCTTATATTAGTACACTGCTCCAAAAACTTATATATTTTATTATCTCCATACTTCATCTTATTTTTCATTATTTATCTAAAATTCCAGGATCCAGGACTCAGTTTGTTAGTACTTACAAAATGCCCACCTCAGACTATGAACACTGAGATTAAATGATAGCACTAAGCACAACTGCAAAAGACAGGAAAAATGGGCAGATCCATAGGAAAAAGCAAAGAAAGGTTCACAATGCAAACAATGATATGCACAAAGAAATTTCTGCACTAACAGATTAGAATGAAGAGACAGAGGGTGGAGCATGCCAGCTTTCTTCAGGTATTTAAAAAAAGAAGACAAACAGGGAAGGATAAGTAATTTGAAAATTGATCTTCCATTTAAAGTTTTGCCATAAAAACCTGCTGTTACTTTTGATGTTCTTGTCCCATCTCATAAGAGAAGCAAGAACTAAACAAGGGTAAAATGGGAACATAAGCACACCCAGTGCTTATATCTTGGACCCATATACTCTGAAGAGCTAGTACCACCATCAGATTTGACCAGCTGAGCTTAGTGAATCAGCAACTAACTTCAGTCCAGACAAGTGACTACCAGCCTGCTTTTACATAAAAAATTCAATGGATTTCGTAGCTGCAGAATCAGTTACAAATCCAGCATTTAAAATACTTCACCAATCAATTTACTCTTCAAATGAACAATATTAGAGCAGAGTAAATTTATACCTCATTAAAAGCTTTCTCTCTGAATTTCAACTGCAAGACTTCTTTCATTGCATTCAAAAGAACTGTTTAGAAACTTTTTTTTAAAACACAGTCCTTTGACTGCATAACTTCTGAGAATGAATAGGTGGATTACAGCAAAGAACTGGACACAACTTAGGCACTGACACAAAAGCTTTGCTGAATGCTGTGCTCACATATATCTAGGAAGCAGTTCCAAGTCACAGCTGAGCAGCTCCTGCACTTCTGCCACTTACAAAGTAGTTACCTCTGTCTATTACTGCTTACGGACAGAAAATTCTGCTCCATTCACTGGGCCCTTCTGCTGAGACTTTTCAATTATAGCTCTCTGTGGGCTATTAAGGGATGAGCACCCAAGCCTGTGCAAGGAGGCATGAACAAGCAGCATGAAGAAGCAGCGTGGGGCCAGGGACTGTGGGACAAAGAGGAGACAGAAGGCTGAGAAAGAAGACATTTTCCATTTCAGTAGTGTCAAACCACTGCTTCAGTTAAGCTGTAGTTTTAACTTCACCCACACACTGAATGCATGGGGAACTTGCTGGTTCAGTACAAAGAGAGTGCTGGCTTCCTTGCAAAATGACCTTTTCTTTCATGTGCATTTCAAATTCCATTTCCTGATCCAGATTTAATGCCTCTTTGCACTGCCCACTCTACAGGCAACAGCTGTCTCCTGCTGTTAACACACCAAGTGATCTCTTCTTTCCTGGTTAAATTCCTTTCTCAGAATTTGCTTCTTATGCCTAATCATCCAGTGTTGAGCTTCTTGAGTACTTGTTTCAGTTTTTGCATTTTCTACTTACCAGTGCTTGGATCAATCAAAAACAGACTGCAAGATTATCCAGATGAATCAAAAAAAGAAAGTAGAGAAAGCTCATACTATGGCCATATTGAGAAATTCACAAGTATTCTAGAAATAATTATTTTTTAATTATTTTTTATGCAATATAATATATAGTCTATATTTGCAAGGAAAAAAAATTGCTGAAGGGTCTACAGTTTAAGTGTCACTTAAACTTCTACTTTATCTGAATACTTAAATGGATTCTTTGAACTCCGTGATAACTAAGAATGAAGCAGGATTTCGTGGGGGAAAAAATAGGTTTGTTATACAATTTTAGAGTGGCTTTAGGGCATAATTTCAAAAATTAGTATCAAATGAGGTGTAAAATTTTAAAGTAAAAGAGAAATTATGACTAATGTCATTTTTCAAGGGTCTTAACCAAGTACTGACTTTTTTTTGAAGTGTCTATTACAGAATAATTCAACATATTTGTTCTTGATCAATTTTCTTTGCAAATTAGGCTTGTTACTTAAAATATCAATTCCTTTCACAGAGTAATCTTCTCCCAAAGTAATCTTTGTAAGCCTGCAGATGCTCACTTTTTTTTTCCACAGTGTACAACACATCTATATTAGACTGAGCCTATGGGCATTCAAATTCTTGAGTTAAATTCTGATGAGAAGAGCAAGTGAGGTTTGAGGTTATCCTGCTAGATCTGCAGACAGCTGACCCCTCACTGACAAAAGATCATTAAGATAAACGCTGAGCTCTATTAATGCCTTATCTTCTCTCTGTAAAGAACATGCAGGATAAGCAATTGTAAAGGATCTATAGGGTATACAAGTTCTTCTCCTACTTGAAACTCATTACCCAATAAGCACCTCGCTGCATATAGGACTTTGCAAACAATAGGTAATTAGCACAGATACATGAGTATAAACTCATATTAACTCTGGTTTGACTTTTATGTCTAAACCATCCATAGCTTTGCTGAAGTTTATAGCCCTAGCTTCACTCCAGTAAAACAGTACGTTAGGTAAAACAGTGGTCACAGAAATGGAAATGTCAAATGCATTATGGCAACTATTAGGAAATTTAACTGTACTTAAAGGGACAAAATTGACTTGCTGTACAGTACTGTTATGATTTACTAAAAACACCCTGTGATTCTGAACTGCAACTACACAATTACTGTTTGTTGCCTTTCTATATGCGGCCATAATAATCACTACCCATTTACAAAATGTTTTAATCTGCTGTACTAGTGCCACTTTTCTCCTTCACTGTTTCTCAGATCCTATGAGATTTTGATGTACTATACAAATAAAACTCTACATTGTACTTTCAAGCTCTGTATGAAGTCTTTTATCCAAGAGAGAAAATCAGTTAATATTTCCCTAATGCAGGAGCAGTCAATTTCAACAGCTACTGACCACGTGTTACAACAAACTTGCTGTAACAGCATTAAAAAAAAACCAAAACAGAAAAACAATAAAACATATACCTAGTTTCCCTTATTTACACTTAGAAAAAGGAAATTATCCTTATGAGGATATGTCTTTTTCTCCACTGAACACAGATGGGCCACGAGCAAATATGCTAACTATGATATGTAAAACTATATGGCATGGAACAATCCCATAATAACTGTTGCTTTTCCATGTTCCAAATAACAATTTCAAGATGACCTTTCCCTGAGTAGTCTTCTCTTTAGCATCTGAAACAAATTAATGATAATAAATATTTTCTGTTGACTTTCATTAACCAAACCTCAGAAAATTTTATATTTTCTTGGCCAGTTTTTGTAAAATTCTATAAAGCACTCTCAGGACCAGCAATTTTTCAACTAATGACTTATTACACATCAATTAAAGATACTAGATTTAGAATAAAATTATTTGGTAATCCTGGAAAAAATTAATATACGCTATTAATTTTAATTAAAATTATCTCATTTTTTCTCTGCTGAAAATATAAAGAACCTGAGCTTCAAAACCAGCTAATTTTTAAATGATTCTGCTGAAACCAAATCAATACTGAGTTTCAAGTGAAGTAGATAGAAAGCTGCAGAAAATTTGTAGATTTTTCAGAAAAAAAAAATCAAGAAATGGAAAATAAATGGGTGGACAAGGAAAAGGTTTACATACTTGATCTGAGACAACTAGAAGCAACACAACAGTTAATTTGGAATCAGACATTTCTTTGTACCTCATTGTTTCAACTGTGGAAACAAAGCACTCATTTGTTTTCTAAATAGGCAGCTTTTCAATTCCATTTCCATGAAACTAGGATAAGGTAAGCCTGGGGCATGATTATCCCACAAACATATTGCTGGCTTATTGATTCCCCTTAAGGGTATTGCACAGTTTATTCATACTTGCAGTCATTCCCCCTGGCACACACTGAAATAAATATGCAACTCTTCTTGTGCGGTTTGTGGTTGAAATAGACATACTTTCCTGCAAATTTGTCACTGTGTACTCAATGCAGGAAAAAGTAATGCATTTTAAAAATTCCTTACAAGTACACATTTAAGCCATTCAGACCATATCCCTTTCACTAGTAAAAACATCTTCACTGAGCAGTATCAATACCAAACTATAAATATTTAAAGGTTTATTTTCCATTTCTGAAAGAAGAATCGATACACTAAAGTGAGATATTCTATGTAAATTAACACAGAACCAACGGACACATCAGGTTTCCTCCATCCATCCAGAAGAAAGCCACAATCTGGAAGTGTTTTCAACAGGCTGGTAATAAAAACAGTCCTAAACTATAGTGAAAAAGAATACTTGCATAGACTTGGGAAAAAAATCAGCATTCAGTTTCTCTGCACGAAGTGCACTTGTGAGGAAAACCGTACAAGTCCATTGAAGGATGACGGGGAGGGGGAAGTATTTGCTATATTGCTGAACCTATTTTAGCATGTAAACAGAAAATTCTCCCAACATAAATTTCAGAAAGAAAACACATAGTGATGCCATGAAGAATTATCTAATGCTTTCCTGTTAGGACACAAAATCACTATCAAAATCTGAACAGGGAATAAAAGAGTTTTGGTGATTTTTGGTGACATTTTATGAAAGAAGGCTGTGTGCAAACCTCACCCATGACAGAATTTGACATATGAATCCCCAAGTCCCACACAGAGGTGTATATTTAGTAAACAAACACCTATGTGAATTTATTTGTGAATGACTGACTGCACACAAAAAAATTAGAAAGTAAAACATGGCAAAATTTATTTCCATAAATATACAGAAGAATTCTAAAGAAATACATATAAGCCTGTCGCTGTTGTACCAAGAACAGCAAGTAACGACACAATCCAAGATCAGGAAGAAAGTGGCACTTTAATTAATTATAAATCAGTTTAAATAACTTGGGTCGCCTGCATGGCATAAGGTCATTGGTCATTGACCATCCACCTCCCAGAATCATTGGTGAAGGCTATACGACTCCCATTTGAAAATATTTCTTCAGTGTACCATAACAACTTTGCACAACTTTGCAGACTCCAGGTGCAAAGATAAAGAATTAGTTTACAAAAACCCGTAGCAGTGTTTTTCATAGCTTTCATGAGAAACACAGAGCTCTCACAGAATGCTGCAAAAAGCTGGAAAATTTCTCTGCCAAAGTTTTTCAGCGTCTACATAAACCAACACCTAATTAAAAACCAAAACAAAACTGCATACAGGTAGTGCAGGGACACAGCAATTTAAAAGTCTTGAAACAGAATGTGCCTGTGAGACAACACGGAACAGCTCCATGAAAGACAGAGTATCTTAAGTTGAAAGTCAGGACCTCTACATTACTTATACCTTGTATGCTTTACATTTTAAAGTAAAATCTGCCGAATTGCACCTATATTTTAGCTAATAACCATGACTTAAAAAAAAAACCCAGACTATGTCATCCTGCAAGTTCTACAACAGAAAGATGGTCAAAAGATGATGATGGGCAAAATATGCTTAAAAACATTAGGAACTTTTTTTACTGCTACAGGATACAACAGTTGGTGGCTAGTCACAAATGGTGTTCCCCAGGGCTCAGTACTGGGACCAGTTCTGCTTAATATATATTTATCAGTGATCTGGATGAGGTGATCAAGTGCACCCCCAGTCAGTTTGCAGATGACACCAAGCTGGGTGGGAGTGTTGATCTGCTGGAGGGCAGGAAGGTTCTACAAAGGATCTGACTGGATTGATGGACTGAGGCCAAATGTAAGAGGCTCAACAAGGCCAAGTGCTGAGTCCTGCACTTGGGTAACAACAACCCCCTGCAGCACGACAGGCTGGGGGCAGAGTGGCTGGAAAGCTGCCCAGTGGAAAAGGACCTGGGGGTACTGGTTGACAGCAGCTGAACGTGAGCCAGCTGTGCCCAGGTGGCCAGGAAGGCCAATGGCATCCTGGGCTGTATCAGGAATAGTGTGGCCAGCAGGACCAGGGCAGTGATCATACCCTGTACTGGGCACTGGAGAGGCCCACTACAGGCTGGGGAAATAAATAAATTACATAAAGAATTATCCTGAGAGAACATGAAGCTTAATTGTGTGTAAAGTATGTATGATGACGTATTGTAAAAGTTATGATGGAATTTAAGGTAATATTTCCAGTGAGCACAAAAAGTCTCAGGTAAGAAAAAAAAAAAATATTTTAGACAGACTATAAAAAGCAATTTTTCAGCCTAGCGGGACAGGGTGAACTGAAATCACCACATCTTGACAAGCTCGAAAGTAAGGTACATTCCAACAAAATTACTGCCTACATCTCAAGTGCTTTCATAAAGCCAAAAGATAGCTCTTTGTGGAAACTAAATTCCACTAGTAATGTTTTAGATTAATTTCAGTAAACATCCACCACCACTCTGGAAGATGAGTAGTCCAAAACACTCGGCCTTCATTTAATGAATTAAGTCACTGAATTATTTTGAACTGTAAAATTATTCTAGAGATTTCCCTAACAGTACAGGAGCCAAAGAATTAAAGACACCAAAATCTTCTCTGGTGCGATACTCAGGGACGTTTTTTCTACAGGAATCTTAGAACTGATTAAGTAGACTGTACCATTCTCTTTTACCAGCCTTGTTTTTTAGTGTAGTCAATGAGGACAGAAGCTAGATAAGAGATCCAACCAGGACACATTTATCTACTGCACCTACTTAATTATTCAGTGGGAAAGATTTCTTGCTTGACACTTGACACACAACACAAAAAGACCATAGTGTGATGCCAAGGCCATCCAGGCCTAAGAGCCATAAAGAAACGGCGCCCAATCCTTCAAGCAGTTATTAGCCTGTCATAGATAAAGACATTTGAATGGGTTTAAAATCTCCATAAAACAGGTAGGCAAAAGTCTTCTTCAGCTTAAAGAAGAAGCTATAAGCCTTTACCATTTACTGGTTTTCAGCGCTGCTCTTTACACTGCTGGGGAGAGGTTCGAGCACCTTCAGAAAACTAACAGGAGTTTACCTCTTCACTTACCTGAAACAGGACAGGTATGATCAAGCCCTGAATTACAGTTCAAGTTAATTCAACACACACAGAAGCTCTTAAAGCTCTGTGACAAGACACAGTGTTATCAAACTTGAACTCTGAACTGTCTGCCAGCAAGAATTAACTGCAATCCAAGATCCTTTGCTATTTTCTTTCCTCAGCTCATTCCTTACTGGAGGAATGAGTTGAGAAAAGCTGCAAAATTGATTTTCAGTCTCCACAGAACAAAAGAAACTATAGAAAAACCAGGAATATGTATAATATTTATGTCTTAATAATAATTTTTGCCATCTTATATCTTTATGCAGAAATACAGTGCAAGATACTGCAGGAAGAGGAAACTAAGCTAAACTACAGGCTTCACTTCATAAATGGAATTCTGAAGGAATTAGAAAAATTGTAAGCAGAGAATCTGTAAGAATTCCAGCTTGCTTAGGGAACAATCAGTTAAGGCCATAACATATATATGTGAAGTTATATACGTACATAGGGAACACTACGATCTTTATTTCCTTCATAAAGTAGTAGAAAACAAAAAAAGGTAATTGTAGTGTAAATAGGGTGGAAAAAGGCCTATGATATTACCAAGGAAATGGAGAATGGAGAACAAAGCAAAGACTTACTTGGCTTTGGGGAAAAACATCACAAGATAAGCACTTAGACTACACATTTTCATAATTTATTAAGGGAAAAATATCCTACAAATTAGAGAATAAAATTAAGACTTAGAGTTTAAAGTATTATCTTGACTTTATTTCTTTTTTCCACAGAACAAATTATTAAGTGATTCAGGAAGGTCCTTTCAATGCTTTTCAGTTGTTAGTATAATTTTACATTGTTTACAAGAAAAAACAAGCAGTTCTTACTTCTACAATGGCATTTCAGTGACTGTTTTTTATTTGGATTTAATACTTTAATTAAGTGACCCCTGCTACATTGAGGGAACTAGTGGAATACAGTATTGTAGTGTTACATACAAGACACTTATAGGAACTCTAGAACAGTGGAATCCAAATGCAGTTTTATTATTAAAAGTATTTACGAATTGCATACCTAGGACATATTTTTCAGGCACTAAGAAAAACAATAAACAGTTTTAGTGTTCTTAAATGTATTTATATTGCTACTGTATGTGATTATTGATAAAAATTCCCCACTACCTTTTTGGTTTACCTAATGTAAAACTCAGCTTTATCTTCTACTTTTAGACATCAGAAAGATAAATAGCCGCATGTAAGGTGTCAGATTGAAAACTTACAAGAACTCTGGGCAAACTGGGTAATGGACAGTACGCAATCAATTATTAAGGAGTCTTGGCCATCTAGTTATGCTTTTTCCATGAAGATGGTAATACAATGTATTCTGAGAATATTAGGCAGATTTGATCTACAGTCAAGACAAGAGAAAACAAAACAAAGCCAAAAAACCCACCAAAAAACTGAACAAACCAAAAATCACTTATGAAGGTTGTTAAAAGCAGACCAGAAGCTCAGGTGCTTAAATAATATGTAATGTCATCAAAATAAGGTCACTGTGGTACTTTGGCTGTTCTTTCAAGTGATTAGTCAAGCAATGTTTTGCTTTGCTTTTTTTTCTTCCTCCCAGTGGTATACTTTCATCTGTTTATAGTTGTTGGACAAAAAATTAAATTCAACACATGAGTATTAAACAAACAGTGCTGAAACAAACAATAAAGAATAATGAATTCTAAGACATAGACTAAATTTATGCCTTAATAAAGTTCACTAAATTTTTTCTCAATATCAGCAACTCTTTCAAAAAGGAGTCGGAATTAGAACATCAGAAGTCACATACAGCACATTTCTATAAGTTTTTGGTACAGATAGGTAAGAAAGATTAAGAATCATGTAATCACAGAATATGCTGGATGGAAGGGACCCACAAGGATCATCGAGTCCAACTCCTGGCCCTGCACAGGACATGCCAAGAGTCACACCATGTACATGAGTGCATTGTCCAAATGCTTCTTGAGCTCTGTCAGGCTTGGTGCTGTGACCACTTCCCTGGGGAGCCTGTTCTAGTGTTCAACTACCGTCTGGGTGTAAAATCTTTTCCTGATATCCTCCCCTGACTCATGCCATTTCCTTGTCACTGGTCACAAGAGTGAAGAGATGGGTACCCACCCCTCCTCTTCCCCCTGTGAAGATGCTGAAGACCCCAATGAGGTCTGCCCTCAGTGTCTTCTTCTCCAGGCTGAACAAACCAAGTCACCTCAGCCATTCCCCACAAGGCTTCCCCTCCAGATCCTTCTCCATGCTTGCTGCCCTCTTCTGGATGCTCTCTAATAGCTTAATGTCTTTCCTATATCACGGTGCCCAAAACTGCACACAAGACCTGAGGTGAGGCCACACCACCGTAGGGCAGAGCGGGACAATCCCCTCCTTTGACTGGTTGATGATGCTGTGCCTGATGCACCCCAGGACACGGCTGGCTCTCCTGGCTGCCAGCGCACAGTGACAACTCGTCACTGACCAGGACCCTCAGGTCCCTTTCTGCAGCACTGCTTTCCAGCCTCTCATTCCCTAGTGTATACACACAACCAGGGTTGCCCCCACCCAGGTGGAGAATCCAGCACTTCTAAACCTCTAATTTGTCTGGGTCTCTCTGAAGAGCCTCTCTGCCCCCGAGGGAGTCAACAGCTCCTCCCAATTTGGTGTCACTGGCAAACTTATTCCTTCAAGACCTATGTTTAAGTTGTTAATGAAGATGTTGAAGAGCACAGGGCTGAGTATGAAGCCTGCAAAACCCCACCAGTGACCGGTCACCACACCTCTGATGTCACCCCATTCACTACAACCCTTTGCACCTGACCCATGAGCCAGCTGCTCACCCATCACATGATGTGTTTATCTGGCTGTGGGCTGGACATTTTGTCCAGAAGGATACTGTGAGAGACAGCATCAAAAGCTTTACTGAAATACAAAATGATTATATCAGCTGGCTTTCCTAGGTCAGCTAGGTGGGTTACCCTGTCATAGAAGGAAATCAGGTTTCACAAGCAGGACTTTCCCCACACAAAGCCATGCTGGCTGTGACTGATGAGTGCATTGTCCTCCAGGTATTTTTCAATACCTCCCAGAATAATCTTTTCCATGATTTTACCAGACACTGAAGTAAGACTGAAAGGTCTGTAGTTTCCAGGGTCCTCCTTGCCCTTCTTGAAAATCAGGACAGCATTTGCCGGCATCCAGTCAGATGGGACCTCTCCAGATTCACAAGACCACTCAAAAATCGTTGAGAGAGGTTTTGCAATTACATCAGCTAGCTCTTTGAGGATTCTTAGATGAATCCCATCAGGCTCCATAAATTTGTAGGGATCCACCTGGACCAGCAGATCCCCCACAATTCCACATTCAACTGGGAGCTGATCATTCTTACAGTCATAATTCTCTAGCTCAGGGCACTGAGACCCCCTTGGTCCATCATCTGTGTTGAAGATGGAGGCAAAGAATGCATTAAACACCTCTTGCCTTTTCCATGTCCCTGTTTGTGAGGTCACCATCCTTGTCCTGTAACAGGCTGATGTTATTTTTACACTGCCTATTGCCATTAATGTATTTGAAAAAAACCTCTTTTTTATTGTCCCCCACATTTCTGGCAACTTCAACTCCAACTGAGCTTCAGCCACACGAATTTTCTCCCTACAGTGGCAAGCAGCATCTCTGTATTCCACCCATGCCACCTCACCCTGTTTCCACAGGGAATACACCTTCCTTTTTTGCCTTATTTCCAAGAGAATACTCCTGTTCAGACAAGACAGCCTTCTGCCTTGCCTGCTTGACTTCCGACTTTTGGGAATTGCTTGTTCCTGTGCTCTTAGGAGATGAGGTTTAAAAAGCACTGATGGACCCAAGCACCTGAAAAAACATTTTCCTAAGGGACTTTACTTAGCTATCTGGAAATTATCTGGAAGGACTGAAATAAAAATCAGCACATTTCCTGTAATACATGCTCCTTGGTGCCAACAGCATCAACCAGTGAAAGAAAAGTAATTATTGAAGTGAGTTTAAAATCTGTTTTGTTCTCTTGTAAAGAGGATCTACAACAAAATTACTTGAATCTTAAGTCAAAGAATTAAGCAGTATGATAACTTCATTTTGCATTCATGCATGCTATCTAGATTTATATATTAGTAAGAACACTGAGACAACAAAAAATGACCAACAGTGTTCAGCTTAAAAAAGAACCTGAGTATCAATGCATGAATCCAATGGGTGATTAAGAACTGCAAATGCATAACAAGGATTATGCTTAGCACCCAAACACAAAGAAGTGAAGAGGTAGGTCCTAATCAACTTTCTTCTGCAAAAATCCTATAGCTGCAAGGACCTTCTAGCAACAAAAGAGTAATTTGTCAGAAAAAAAAATTAAAATGATGTTTACTGTAAAGATGTTGATTGGCATTTATCTTGTATAACTATAACAATCTGACATTTCGTTGTTTGAATTTATGAAATTCAACTAGGCTCCCTTGAGAAAAAAAAGAACCTTGAGAAAGGTATCTTTCACTTCTGAATAAAAAGTCCTTGGAATAGGACTTTTGTCCTGGAACAAAAAAAAAGTTCTGGAATAAAAGTCCTTGGAAATTTGTCTTTTGTCTCCAGTAACAACAGAGGAAGCCTCAACAACTCGATCAGGATGCAGCATGATGTCAGGACTACGATAGTTACTGTCAGAATCCCCTCTCCATACATTGTCCCACCCTTGTGTCAGCTTTAAGAAACTAACTCTGAAGTAAAATAAACCAACCCGGGGGCCATTTCATTCAACTCATCCTGTGGCTACATGACTGACACTCCGCCATGGGAGGAGAGGGATGAGGAAGAACACATGGTCAGACATAGGCAGAAGAGGCAGGGAAAATGACCACCTCACTACTAGGATCAACTTAGTCTTAATACTAGGCTAAGTTCTTAGACTCTGAGAGCTAACTTTCAGTGGCTTAAAGTAAAATAAAAGCCACTCCTCAAAACTGTAATCAAATGAAGAAAAGTCTGATAATTAATCCAGAAAAAGGGCTAAAATAATACAATCATACAGTAAGTAACTAGCACTTTACAGGTCAGGTAGTAGGACAAAAAGAAGGGGGAAAAAAGAGCAAATTTTCATATAAACAGCAATGCATCAGCTGGGGAGAGCTTCAGGTATCTTTTTAAGTACAAAAAGGCCATCACGGCATCTGAGAGCTACAGGCAACAATACATGTTAAAAGACCACTGGGAAGAAACAGGACTTGACTGTTCAGCCTTTGCAGCAGTAGTAATGTGGTTCCATTACCCAAAAGTAAGAACTTAAAATAAGCACAGTCAACTCATCATTAAGGAATCAATATGCAGATGAATATTTTTTGCGCAGCCTTTTATAGTAAGAGTAAACAGCAAAAAATTGTGCATTCCTGATATTTTTTTTTAATCAAAACGTATCTCTGTTTCCATGATATTCACTAGTAAAGCCTTTTGAAATTTCCAACTTCCATAAGGCTAATACATTCTAAACGTCATAAACCAGATTTTGATGCATACATGACCACCAGAATATTTGGCAAAGAAGAAATCATTGAAACGAATAAAATCATGATACAAAATGAAAGGATACAGATGTCTATTTGTAGTCATACATACACGTCTAGTAAAAAGCTTCAGAACATATGTTTTAAATGACTGTTTCCTAACCCTTACAGAACAACATACAATGTACATGAAATAAAACAAAAAACTGGGTTGAATAGAGCAAGTAACAACTTTTAAGAAAGAAAACATGCATAAAACTGTTTGGCCAACAGATCCGTTATTCATTTTCAAACAATACAATTGAAATTTATTATACAGGAAGAATACCACATCGTAATACACTTCTATCAGGTTTCATATAGACAACTAAAATCTGAGATTTTGTTCATGTATTTGTGCAACTATCTTTCTACACACGTAGGTAGCATTCTTTGCATGAGTAGGCATTAATTGCTTAAGAGTTACATATTTTGTACAGACTATGTAGTTTATATTTTTTAATACAATTTGTTATCACATACCCACGTGTCTGCATGAACAGGCCTGATGTTGCTGAGAAGCACCTCTTCATAATTTCCATAATCACTGAATTTAACAACTGCAGTTGTCCCAGAAGAATGGAGAGCTTCAATTTCCGCCCGGTAGAACTTAAAAGAGAAATTTTCAAAGGTCATAAAATACACCCAGAAATACCACAAATACTTAACAACTTCCTTTTCATATATGTCTCTGTGTGTATATATGTATTTAGTCTTAGTCAGTATTATATTTTCTTTTAAATTTGTACCAGATATTAAACCAGATATCTTAAAATTCCACATGGCAGACTCCAAGGGCATGGCAGAATGTATTTAGAATACTCATTGAGAAAATACGCCGCTTATTTAAGTAGACTGAGCATCTAAAAGACCTGTTTTCATCTCTCTGAAAGCAGAACTAATTCATCACTAACACAAATGCTGCCGTATACATAGAAGTGCTATTGTAAGATGTTCACTTAAAATATACATCAGTAAGTGCTTATCAGCCACCTACACCATATGTACTTGTATACCTAACTCATCACATAATAAAACGTGATAAAAATATGATGAAAAGATTATAGAACTGCCCCTTCAAAAAGTCCTTTTTCTAAACACAAAACTTGATTTTTTTACATTTATGCAAATATAGCTTTCTTGAAGGTATTCAATCACTTTTATTTGACTAAACACAAAAAAATCACTGCCTCCTAAAATGGTTAAGCTCAGTATTGTATTTTATCATCATATTTCAAAATTGTCCTAGATGTGAATAGCAGCATTTATTTTAACAACCAAAAAACCAGTTACTGTCCAAAACACCTTCTAATCTGCTGAATACTCTTGAGGTAACAGTCTGGGATTATCTCATATGTATTTATCTTGCAAGTTTTGTACTTTCCAAAATTTAAAACTCTCATCTCACAGCAATGCAAGTATTCTTCTCAAAATAGGAAACAATTCAGTAATATGCCATTATACTTCCCACTAATCCATCCACTCAAGCTACATATTCCTATTTAAGAGAGTCAACTCACTATACGTTGCCACTACCAAAAATCCTGCATGGTTTATCATTGGTTTTAGTCAAACCAAAAAAAGAGACAAAAATAAAGTTATGCTGCTGACCTAATGCAGACCAAAAAAAAGGAAAACACAATAAATAACGTAAAATAGACATAACAAAAAGTTTTTTAAAAGCAGAAAAAGGTGTGAATAAAAAATACTCAAAGAACAACAATATTTAAAGTAGTTCTCAGATTAACAGAAAGGGTCAAAACCCAAAGAAACTACCCATGTAGAGTGACAGAGAACTCCTGAACAGATGATGACAAATCAAAGAAAACAGTCTAAAACTTTCTTAGCAAAGGAGAAGAAAGCAAAATGTCATGCTGCGAGAGAAATCTTATTAATGGGGAAAAGAGCTGAAAAGAAAGTATTTAAACTTTTAAAAAATCAGTAATACAAAATTATCATGCAGCATAATTCATTTGTTCCACAAATTCTTCAGCTAATAGTCTACTAGTTCTAATCAAAATTAAGCCTTTTGCTGTTTCCATTCTGTAATGACTGAAAGAATAGTGGCAGGTTTTTACAGCCCCATTCCTGCCGACTTTAGTCGTCCTTTGCACTGCTAAAGGTTTTGTGCTGACTTGTTCCAGAAAAAGGTATTACACATCTACCATTATAGATATTCTAGATAGCACAGCATCCTGGTTTTGTTCCTCAGCAAAGAATATGGGCAACTAGATCCATATTCAGCCCTTCAAATTTTCGGCATTTAAGTCAAGTGCTTCAGTGAGGAGTTTAAGTCATCCTAAATTCCACCTACATGAGAGAAACAAGGACTTGATTTAAGCACTTTAAAGTTTTGTGCAATGAATGTAAGTGATATATCTCATAAGTATAAAAAACAGAGCATGGAGCTAGGCAAGAAGCACGCTACACAGCTGTGAACAAAGGCCATGTCTCTGTAGTAGTGTGCTAATTATCTCCCACATTTGCATAAGAAAACATTAGAGGTACAATTTAAGATACTTCTCATTTGGCAAAGGCATACCTTGTTGTCTTCCCAATAAAGAGCAAAACATTCATCCCCCGGTCTCCAACTTTTTCCATACTCCATGTGAATCGATGGTTCCAATATTTTCTCTGGTTTGATGGGCCCAGTTCTCCTTTTGGGACCGGTGTTGTAATACAACATTTTATCATCGAAAGATGGGATTGTAGTGGGTCCTGACGATTTGATAGGTCCTACTCGTCTTCCTTTCTGATGATGCTCAGTATCTCCATTTGGTACAGCACTAAAATTATCAGTTCTACTGGGATTTTGGTAATCATTATTAACACCAAAATGTTGCTCACTTTTTACCAAAAAGGCTTCGCTACTTATTGTTCGTGCCTTCCTATCACAGAAATTTTCGGAATTGTGTGTTTGGTTTTCCCTTTTCCCACGTTTCTGGTTATTGTTGTCTGTTACATCT
Source organism: Struthidea cinerea (assembly GCA_013397865.1). Lineage (NCBI taxonomy): Eukaryota > Metazoa > Chordata > Aves > Passeriformes > Corcoracidae > Struthidea > Struthidea cinerea. The sequence continues at coordinate 485,981 of VZTI01002434.1, read as the reverse complement.
TGAGCAGCAGAGTTTTCCTTGAATTCTGTGAAAGACACTCCTTTTCCTACTCTGTTTTGCATGTTGTTATCCCTTTTTTTGAAAGTAATATCACTCTGGTGAGTGGTTATGGGATAACCCAAATCCTTTGACCTATCATTTCTAGGATAATGTCTGTCAATTTTATTTTTTTCATCTGTCCAGTGTTCTAAAGAGCTGTGCCTTTCAGGACCTCTGTTTCTTGGTAACCCACCACTTTCCAAAGCCTGCCTTGAATTCTGAAAATCCTTTTGAAAACGAGGGGGTTTCTCATTCCTTGGTTGTCTCATGTCATTGCGAGGAACGTGTCTTGAATGATTCTCTTTGATGCCATTCTGTTCTGTATTCATAACTTTGTGCTGTACTTGATGTGGTGGCTGAAATTGCAATTTTGGTTCTACAAAGAAAAAAATTATTTCAATTAACATATTTCACACAAATACATTTTAGAAATACTGTTTCAGACTCTGACAAAGCAACAGTATTCTTTAGAAATGTATGTACCTTTGTGACACAGAAATGGAATGGTACACACAGAGAATTTAGCAGACATTTGAACTGCAATTCCTTGTTATTGGAAAATATACACTACTCTGGGCTGTACTTAGAATCAAACCACCTATGAGCAAGAGAAAAGCCAGGCATAAATTTCCAGGAGATTACTCGTTCCTCCCTATGGACATCAACAACTCACTTGAGTAAGAGCCGCTGAAGACAGAAAAACAGAATTCCAAGATGGAGAAAGGAAGAGGGAAGAAAATGAGGAGGAAAAGGGAATACTTCTAAGCTGAATAGAAACTTTCTGTAAAAAGACCTTATTAACAGCTATTCAGTATAAAAGAGAAAAGGCAAGAAATAGAAGCGATAAAATGAACACAGCTGGCAAAACGTAGATAACAGGAATAGTAGCAAAGCCCAGAACTCTGGAGACTCTGATCAGTGAGCCATAACAGGAACTGCTCAAGTGTCACCTTTAAGAGCTTCAACCAGAACTCTTAACTGATGAGAATAAAGACAAGATTATCATGCATGTCACAAGAAAGAGGAAACATGCTATGGCCCATTAGAGAGGAAGGGAGCTGTGGGTGTCTGTGAAACTTTTCATGGAATTATGAGCTTTTTAGGCAAACATGGAATTTTAAATGGGTTGTTCAGGTGAAGAGCAAAAGGAGGGAAGAAATAAAGATGAAACCAGGGGAAAATAAAGAGGAAATTATATTGAACAGGAAAGCTGCAAGTAAGTAGGTTCCTGGTCAATACATTCCTGCATGTGATCACTGTAACCTGTCTCATCTCCTTATTAAATTCTCTTTCTAAGTTCTCTGTTGTGTATGTGAGGGGACATGTTTTTAAACCTACTGGCAAATTTGAGGCAGGATAAGCTGGTAACTGGGACAAGGAAGACCTGGCAGCTGAATACTGGAGAGATCATGGGTCATGAAGGCCATCTACTGAGGAGACTCCAGATCTGGGCTCACATATTGGCCAGGTAAGTACAGTCATGTAAGCCTCCTATCAGCTCCAGGCTGTACCAGTCAACAAGCTGGACCAGAGGTGTCTGAGGTGGGTACCAGAGGTCAGGGGTCTCCTGGCCAGGAGAGACTCATGTGGGTGTGTGCGTGTTGGTGTCTGGGTATGAGATGTGCTAGCAGACTTTAAACCTCATGGAAAAGGAAAACATAAACCCATAAGAGGGATTCATGTTTATATGAGCAATTTTGTGCCATGTGGCATCACACTATTATTAGTAGCTCACATAATTTTTATCAATTTAATTTACTAAATTGCCTAATAAGAATCTAGCTCTATTTTTACATTTATTTGATATAGCATAACTTTCAGAAGTCACATTTGTTTTACTAAAATGCCCTCGTGTTTTTATTTTTTAACATGACATTAGCATACATAAGGTTTAGCATGAACATGATCTTGGTAAAAATACCACTCACTCTATAATTTATTACTTTGAAACCCATCACATTTTTAATGCACTACTATGTAAAAATATACTACTCAGAAAGATACAAGAGTATCATAAATATGCATTATCTTTTTAAAAATGCAAAGATGACAATAAATCTTGTATAATTAATTTTCTTTTGTTAGAGTAAAACCTTTAAAGTTAAAAGTACCTCTTTATTTTTTCTTTACAAATGAGACATGAAACTACTGTTTTTCTTTACTTTATATCTGTAACTTTTCACTAAGTATCTTCATTACACTTTTCCACTTCTGTATAATACCAGTCTTATAGACTTCCTATAATCTAGAAAGATTTAACTTCCTAATTAATTAATTAACAGTCTTTGTTCACAAGATTCTTAACTTACACCTCTTCTCTTCTGGTAGTAAAATGCTCAGGCTTCCACTCTTCCTATACCCAACCTAAGCTCTTATGTCTATTCCTAATGTTAATCACACATGAAATGACAGAACAATTTGATGACCCCTGAATGTTTACTCCCTTGCACACACCATTGAAGAAAAATGCATATAAAATGCTAACCTAATTCACTATAAATCATCTTATTTAGTATTCTGTAACATTAAATCCATTAAATAGAAGTCATTGTTCCAACAGAAGAAAAGCAGGAATGGGTTCATGACTAGATTTGGCATGGTAATACTTTGCTAGGTGGCAGGATTTTAGGCTTAGACTCAAAATGTTTCCCCTTGAAGGCTGTCCTTTGCACTTTTTCTAAATGAATAAACATTTCCTGAGCTGAGATGGGTAGTGACAGTACTTAGTACATACAAGGACTCTATACCACACAAAAGCATGCAAAGCAATTACAGTTTAGTTAAAGCCTCAAGGAAAAACCAGAACATAGACACATTCTTCTATAATTCAAAAAAGTTACTGAAATTTCTATTCAATTTCATAGCATGTAATTGTCTACCCAACATAATTTGATCATAACATAAAAGCAACAAGCTGATTTGAAAGTGTGTTGCATCCTTTGATTACAGATTTTTTTTTAACTAGTAGTGGAAAGTTAAAATAATACTACATGTTAGACAGCAGGTAAAGTGACTAGAAAATTTCAGAACAGTGAACATAGGTATTTTTTTCTAAGTCTCTTCACTGTGACACACAAAGGCTGACACAAAACACCTGACATTTTTTAGTCTAACCTTAAGGTATGCAAAATCCAATAAACTTATGTTTTCTATAGAGGTGCAGTTCTTGTGCTAAAAGCTTCCTGGGGACTGCATCATACATGGCAGCCTTGAATGAGCAGGACACATTAATTGATTGTTTGACGTTCAAGCGTAAATCACTCACAAATGGAAACTGCCAAGTAACAGTAAATGTTACTTTGTCAACAGCAGTCAACAAAAAAAGCCAGGAGATGAGAACAGTACTGGTACTTTGTGTATTTGTGCTATCTGGCCTGATCACCAAAAAACCAAAGGGATTCTAAAGATTCTTTATGAGAAACAAGGATCAACACAAGCATCAAGGGATCCCATTCACAGACTGTCTACCATAACTGCTTCTACTTCCTGTCCCAACTCCAACAAACCATTAGCAACTGTTCCCAGAAAAGTAATGCTTCCTACAGGACTATAACAAATATTAGTTTGGCATTTAGCATGAAGATTTAGTAAGCTACTCTCAAAACGGTTAGATGGGTAAACTCAGTCATCATTTCTGTAACCAGAGGTTTGGGAACATAGTCTGGAAAAAACACATTTCAAAATTAATGAAAAGGTTCTTGTCATCGACTGGGGTCAGTTTGGAACCCTCACTCACTTACGTTATTAATTTTGGCTTTTGTATGTGATGACGCAAGAAGATCATACAGGACCAATCACATTCCCCTGATTACAAGAAATCAGCAGGACCTGCTGCACTCGGAAATCCCAGCCAACACAGTTTATAAAGCACTGCTCAATGCACAATGGAATTTAAAGAGTACGGTTTCCCGTGGTCCTCTCCTGTGGATTTTATCATGTTTAATAATGTGGTTAAATTCAAAGACTGTGGCCCTTCCCACACTGGTGTCAATGTTTTGGGTTTCTCCTCTCAAACAGAATAATATTTTTATGTAACTGTATGGAAGTATATCTTTGAGACAGCTACCTCCAGGGCATGTTCTATCTTGTACTGGCCAAAAGATTAAAAAATTAGAAGCAAATTAGTTATACATCTGCACACACTTCATGTCATGAAGTAAAATTCCCATTATTCAATAGCTTTGTCAAGTTAAATAAATATCAATATAATTCTTTCTAAAATGTAGCAACACTGAGGAACGGGGACCTGAGTGCATGTTTCTGTTGAAACAGAACAAATACAAGCTGAGTGAGGAGGAGAGTGATAATAAAGAACTGGATAAAAAAAAATCCAAAACATTCTGTTGTTGTATTCACTACAAACTTTAACTAACAGGATTAAAGGACTGGAACAAAAACTGATAATTTTTTTTTATTATTCTTTAAAATGTATGAAATTTACTATATTTTTCTCTTTTATATTTAAAGACAAAATACAAGTAACAAGCCTTGTAACATACATCATCAGTGCTAACATACCAATGCAACAAATATAAGTGATTTTCTTGATAGTCACAATTAGCTCTGACTGAAGTTCAATTTTTAGAAGTAAAGCTGAATAACAAATATGACTATTATTCAATTTGGACCTCTTGTCAATAGCATTCCGTGTTTGTTGAAAACATGGCTACTACATGGCAGATTTCAATTGTTACAAATTTCTTTTAACTCCAAAAAGTCAGACTCTTTTCTTCCCCTCCAAGTGCCCTTGCTCCCAGATATTCAAATAAATTGTGAGACCACGAAATGAAACAAATATTTTTTAATTACACTGTATTGCATTACCAATTTATTTCAAACTTTAATTTATTTGGGACTATAAAAAGAATAATGTTCATTATTCCTTAATACTATAGCCAGAGCTCTTGGTATTGTCTTACTCTTTCTGATAATCTTTGGGTTTACTTATTTAAGCTGGCAAAGATAGATGAGTTGTTCCTCATAACAAAAGAAAACAATAAGGAGATTAATGGAAAAAATCTTTTGTGTTCAGTAGCAGAAATTATCCGGGTGCAAGCATAGGCAGCTAATTGAAAGCAATTTTGTCTACTATTTGTGTTATCTCCTGCAGTCAGGAGGCTTCTCTTGCCAAAATTCAAACTACTTAATTTCAACACAGAAATACTTTTGTAGGTGCCACCAACCATTCACAGTTAAATAAATAAATAAATAAACATGCAGTTTAAAGCTAAGGATCTGTTTGTTTTAATTCTTTGCATTTCATTTAAATAAAGTGTGTTTACAGTATGCTATGTGTTACAATAAAAGAGCTGGCAGATCATGGAGTCAGGTATTCAATACTTTTAACAGCTGTAATTACTTAATATTTCGTTAACTGAAAAAAGGAGATAAAACATAAAAAACCCATCACAAGTCACCACTTACGGGGCAAAAGACTAAACATGCTTTCTTATAACTAATATGTACTTCTAAAAAAACAAACACCAAACAACAAGAAACTTAATGTGCTGTCTTATCTTTTAAAAGGCATATAAGTACCTCCTAAAAACATACAAAGGTATTTCAATTCATAAATGTTTTTCTACTTGTCTAAATGCAACATGAAAAGATAACAAATCAAAGAAAAATATTCAACAACAGTTCTGCAGTTCCTGTTCAGCAATAGAACCACCAAGCCAGAAGTGAATTTAGAAATTCTGTGCACTCCTAAGGTTTCAGGTGCAATTAGAAACAGTAGATAAGAAAAACAAGGAGGGATGCACAAAGCAAATCAATCCTCTGTGTACTTGAAAAGAGAAACAGTTCTTCTTTTCAGACACTTTCTCTCCCCAGATCATGTAAGATTTTGAAGAAAATTCAGTGTAGCACAGGATTGAAAATACTTAGCTCAGTTCAGCAAAACTGCCTTTTGTTTTTTGGATTTAACATCGACTCTCAGTCATTTAGAAGGAATGACACTCTGTCTGGAGCATATAGGCCTTTACTGCTTGCAATAATGATAAATACGGCCATTCCAGGTAATCATCTGCTCCTGGTCATATACAAACATGTAATAGTAGGGGTGTGCTCATTTACTCAAAACCACTGTCCCTATTCAATTCCCTTTCTTTCTGAATACCTAAAAAAACAATACAAGATTTTAGAGACCATACAGGACAGCAAGGTGCCAGAAATACTACAGAACAATCTATGTTCTTTTATATGTAGTATAGTACAGTGTTTGGTGAATATAAATGGAGAAAAACCTGCCAGCCTGGGCACTCCTTAGTGTATTACTGTGCAGGAAAATCAATGAAGAGATATTCTTGGCTATGTAACATTACATATTTGAGTTGTTTCGATCAGTTTCTCCAACATGCCTTTCATTTCTGACCAATACTTTTCTAATTCTAAGTGAAACTACATGTCTCTACTGCTCACAGCTGACAGGATCAAATGAAATTTAAGAGGCACTAGTAATATATATATATATCCTGTTTTCTGCAGACATTTGGATGCAGACTTCATGACTGAAGAGTTCACAGTGCTAAGTATGGTCACTGCAGATAGATCACTCTGCAAATACTTTTAAACTCCTGTCATCTCAGTTTGAATGGAACTTAACACAAGTAATAATTAAGAATTTAACCAAAATTACTTTCAAAGGCAAAGGCAGTAAAATGGCAGAAAATTAACTTTCAATATACGATTTTAAGGATGTGTTTGAATTCATCAGACTGCAGAGCTTATCTCAAATTTGGCAAAGAAAAAAGGACTATTAAAAGTAAAAAATACATATGCCTACGTATTTCTTGAAAAAATCCATTTAAAAGACTCTGCAAGCAAAGGTAAAACCTGGCATAGAAACAGAGATGCAATCCTATGGGCTATACACACTCAGTAAGGAAAATAGAACGTAAGAACATGAAACTAAGCAACCACTTCAAAGCCTTACAAATTACAAAGTACAACATCTTTTTTTTCAGAAGGAAAAAAAAAGGCAGAAAGACTGAAAGGAATTTCACAAAATAATCAGAACACTTTCTGAACTCTTCAAAAATGCTAACAAGTAGGGTTTGAGTTTTTTTCAGGAAAGTGGTTCAGGAATAGTACACTGGATTATATACTGATCACTCAGATGAAGCGAGAAAAACCAACATAGTGATAAAAAAAACAAAGACCCCGTGTTTGCCAGAACCTTTGGTAACTGAAGGAGTACTAAACCTTTAAAAAGTTTTAACAGAATTACATTTTTCTTCTTACGACATTTATGGAATCTTTTTATTTTTATTTAAGAGGAAAAAACCTCATAAAAGCAATGTGTATTTACCTGTAAAACACAATATTGAAGGTTATAAACTGAAGTAAATATAACAAATATGTCTATTTTTTTACTCACATAACACTATGCTTCATTGTTTACATACATGTACTAAATCCAAAGGATCATAAGTCCCCCTAAGCAATCAATACTATCATTTTAAAATAAGCAATTCACTCATTTCACAAGTCTTGATAAACTACTATTACTTACTTACTACAAAATCACTGACAATAAGAAATTTATATAAACCACAGGGATTATTTCTCATATTTTCCTTTAAATGTCTTTCAGTCAAACATAAAAGCCTTCTGTAATATCTCAATATAAGCACAAAATGTATCCATAGAAAAAGCAATGTTTCCAATGTAAGCAAAAAACACTACCACTGTTTTCATTTCTGTTCACTGTAAAAAATCGAACACATCTTTGGTAAGTAAAATGAGCTGCCAAGAAATATCTCAAACATCATTCCCTATACCTGTTTTCTGAAAATGTGATTATATTCACTACCTGAACAGTTTACAAAATTGTATCAGCTAATGCAGAATGCTGGTGTATTTGAAAGGTATTTTCTTTGAATATTTTAGATTTCTGATAAATACAGTGAAGACTTATGATATCATGAGTGAAGACTCATGATTCAGGAAGAATCCAATCAGATTAACAAACTGTGATTTACGTCATTTTATTTCAAATTACTTACTTTTAGACATCTGACCACCACAGAGCAATTTATTTGACCTTTCTTCAAAGGAGAGGAACAATTCTGCAAGTACTCTTTTTATTTTAATGACTGACTATGGAGGAAGTTCTAGGAATCAACTTTTAGATGACAGAATTAGGAAAAAGAATTCTACCAACACTGTCCAACATTTGTTCCAGATACATTTATTTCAGTAACTCACCCTCTACTGTTAGAGTACCCATTTTGGATTCCAAGAAATCAAACAGTGTGCTTGGTGCAGATGGTCTGGCATTTCCTAGCTCTTCTTCATCTTCAGGTCTTATTCGGCCTCGGCCCTTCCCCTTACCTGTAAGCATTAAATGCTTTTTGTGAATGGGGAATAAAAAAATAAAAAAACATATACACTCCTTCATTTGATTTTCAAAATGTTTGTATTTTCTGTCTTTAAAAAATTCTGTCACAGAAAGGCAGTGATAGGACAAGGGAGAACAATTTTAAACTAAAAACTGGAAAGCTTTAGATTAGATGTGAGGAGAAAATTCTTTACTATGAGGGTGATGAGGCACTGGAACAGGCTGTCCATAGAAGCTGTGGATGCTGCATCCCTGGAAGTGTTCAAGGCCAGGTTGGATGGGGCCCTGAGCAACCTGGTCTAGTGGGTGGCCTCTCTGTCTGGGGGGTGGGGGAGGTGGAACAAAATGATCTTTAAGGTCCCTTCCAACCCATGTCTTTCTGTGATTCTAGGATACACGTATCCCATTTAAGGGTAATAAAATATTTGACTTCCAATTCAAAAATTTGCACAAGAATTTAATACACAGAGGCCTTTCTTAGGGATTTGCTTTCAGGTTTGCAATGCATTCTAACTTCCAGGAAAAATCATGCAGATATGCCCTTCTATAACTACATTAGTAATCCACCATACACAAATTCCTTGGCTTGTAAGCAGTTTTAAAGCATCTCTTTGCAAGCTTTACCTCTAGGTGGTGGTCCCTGAATGGGTTTCTGTTTACTGTTGTTCAGAAGAAAATTTAATGCTGCCTCTAGGCTGTTACTGTTATCCATAAGAGCCTGTCTTGCTGCTTCCTTGCTAAAACCCATCTCTGTTATGTGTTTTAGAGCCTTTTCATCAACCTGAAATAAAAGGTACACACAGAAGTAATAAATACAACACTTTACAAACCCACCAGATTTTATATTAATTTTTCTTTAGTTTTTAATTGAAACAATATTTCTTGTTTAATCGATTATAAATATTTCGGTTTTATATAAAATCTTCGCATACAATCTCAAAAGAACCAGATAATCAAGGGATTTTTTTATCAGTAGTATTGTTTTTAATTCACTAGTTTTCAGTTCTACTATTACATGCTTTCAAGCATGTAATATTTTCCTAGTCCATATAAAAATTAAAAGAAATATCTCAAAATAATATGGGTATCAAAACTAGCCATCTGGTCCTGTTTGAACCCTTTCACAACTTTTACAGACAATACAAAACCCGGTTACTTCTTAAAACATGGAGAAAATATAATTGGCTAGAGGTTTTGCAGAAGAAAGAAAAGAAATGCAAACAATTTACTTCTGCAGAAATACAGGCTCCATTATTCCAAACTGTATAGAGCTTGATGACAAAAAGGCAAAGCAGGAATCACAAAGCATTAAGTACAGAAAATAACCTTGCACCTGCACCAAAATTATACCAGTTACCCATCTACTTCAACAGCTGCAATCAAAAACATTCTTAACTGGAATCCCATGAATATAACATTGTGTCTATAGGTTCAAAAATAGCAATATCAAGACCCTATAAAAAAATCACAAAACCCCAAGCCTAATGAAATCTAACCTCTAAGATATATATTTAAATTTTGCTGCATAAATATTTAGCCCAGAATCACAGTGAAACTCATAATCATCTCAGTAAGGTACAAAAGCACCATAAGTATTCTAAGCAGTCCTCAAAATTAATTGCAAGGAAAGTCGTCATTCCTCGAGGTATTTTGAGTTTATTCTTGTTATATTTGGGGTTTTGTTTTTAATATTACACATTTAAGATTCCATTTAAGTCTTCCACCTTACCAGCTCTCGGTAGACACCTTCATTCTTCCCCTCTGGTTTTGCTATCTTCTCTTTCTGGAACAGTTCCCTGTTTCGATTCCCTCCAGCACTCACACTGAGATTGCTTCTGCTACTACCACCACCTCCTCCAAATGTTTTGGTCTTTAGATAAGCACAAAAATAACATTTCAGCAAACAGAATTTATGAAAATAAGCCTCAATATTTAGCTAGTAGAAAAAGTGCAGTACTTTTGTTGCAGTGGTATTTTTTTTGATTATGCTCTGGGTCAACAAATAAAGCACTAATTTACACACACACAGAAGATGATGAATTTATTAGTTAGGGATTTTTTTTCCCCTGTGCCCGAATGAGGCTGTAAAAAGGGTATATAATTCTAGTTTTTACGACTTACTAAATTTGAGAAATAAACTAAAAAGAAGATCAGAACATAAAAACCTGACACATTGGACTAAATTTCCTAGCTACTTTTTCAGACTGAGTTCAGGGAATCATGGGGGTTTTGAGAAATTAAAAAAGCAGATGAAAATTGATAACCTGCATTAATTAGCTAAATCTTATTAGTGAAATTGTAAACCCCTCATTTTTTAGTAGTAGTATCAAAATCATATCTACAATAAAACATTATGATACATTTATTAGCTTTATTAAAATAAGAACATAGCCATCAATCCAAAAGGACTCTAATTCTGATTCATCTTTTTAAAGATGCAAGAGTAGAATTATAAGCAGGCAAATTTCAGAAAGCATTTGTCATTTAAGAGAGAAATACTTAAAATAACAAGAAAAGATCAATCACGGTCAGTAAAATGCTGCAACACATGCATTCTAACCTCTTTGCTCTTTGCTACTTCTGCAATAGCAGCTGTTCTCTGCTTTTCGAATTCATCATTGTCCGCAACAGTTTTTACAGTATTTGTCATTTGCAGGGTCTTTCTGCGATCCAGGTCTCTGCTATCCACTTGCACATGAGATGCACATTTCTGAAAATGCAAAAGAAATTTTTAATTAACTCTTCTGCCAACTCTCATTTGAGAAAGACCCAAGTATTAGTCCATTAGAGTAGAAGACCCTCAGATAAAGACTATTATCATGTAGCTAAGACATCGTGATGAAATCATGATGATTCTTGGAAATCTGATGATCCTTGCCAAATTCTTTGACATTTAAGAAGGGACTGCACTAGTGCCTACATGATCTGACCAGCAGAATCAAAGGCTCCACACACTAAATAAAGTTAAGTATGAAATAGAGAGGAAAAATGTTACTGGAAACTGGCACAACAAAGAGACAGGATTAACACATTTTTGGGGTTTTTTTTAACAGGCACATTTTTGATATCCAAGTTATCAAGATCTAAGGTGTTTTGATCACCTTTACCTAACTGGAACAAGGTACCTAGATATCATAATACAGGTACTTTTATGAAGTGACAAAGAGAAGTACATTATACCTGCCCAAAAGGTACAAAAGGAGGAGGACCACCTTCTGTTCCAATGTTACTCCTATTGTGTTTTGCCAAACTCTGTAAAAAAAATTTGATAATTAATAAATTGCAAACAGAAAACAGATTATATAAATGTCTCTATTTCAGAAAGTATATGAAGCTTGCAATATGGACATTTTAAGCAGAAAAAAAAATTCGTATTTCTAAATCTTGGGTCACGTAAGTTAAGAAGAAGGTTGGAGGAGACGCAGAGAAACAAAGAAAACTAGGGCATTTTTTATAATCACTAAGGCAATACATAGAGCAAATGTAGAAAATTCAGTTATATACCAAAATCTATACTAATAGAACAAAGCAGCACACAAATAGGCAGCAGATGTTTCTTTATACAGCGTCCAATGAACTTGCTGCCAGTACAGATTGTAAAGGCATACAGCACGTTTAAAAAGGGATTGGACCAATTTAGCCCAGAGAAGTGAAGGTTTAGGGGGACCTTAGCGATCTACATGATGGAGACAGGCTCTTTTCAGTGGTGCCCAGTAAGATGACAAAGACAGTGGGCAGAAATTGAAACATAGGAGATTCCCTCCATCACAAAACACTTTTTTGACTGTGAGGGTGACTGAGACAGGGAGGTTGGAGAGTCCCCATCCTTGGAGATACTCGAAAGCTGCCAGGACACTGTCCTGGACAATTGGCTCTAGGTGGCCTTGATTGAGCCAGATGACCTCCATCGTCAACCATTTTATGAAATTCATGATCCCATGCACAAGCAAACACAGAAAGTATTAGTCAGAATTGTAGCCCCTGATATAATATAGCAATTCTGTATGCCAAGCCTGTATAAGTGCTCAGACTCTCATCACTCCCTAAAAACAATCTCCTTTTTGCCACTGCTGGAAACAAAATGCTGTGCTACTCAGAAAAAAAAGAACAGGTCCTTAATGCTGTTAAAATGCACCAAAACTGCATTTCCTAAAATGTATCTCTTTTATCATCTTCATTTCTTACTGTCCTTTTCCCCCAATAGACAGTCACGCATGACTACACATACTCCCTGTTGCCAGAGACAGCCTTAATTACTTAAGCTACATATGACATTTACCTATATGTTTATTACCCTGACGTAGAATTGATTTAAACCTCTCATCTGAGAAATGGAGTATAAACATGAATAAGCTTTAAGCCACTATGTTATCTAAGAATTTCTTAAACTAAGTAGTAGATTAATTTAGCTAATACATACTCAAATTAAAACTTTTGGTCCACTCCTTTCAAGTTAACTACTTTTTTCAGGAGCTGAAGACTGTTTTCTAAATAATTTATGGTTATTAATTCCTTTCAAGGTTGAAGAAAAAAGAATAATCCTTTTCTTCATGCCTTGGAGCAAAAAACACTGATAAAGTATTCAATAAATTATTCAAAAAAAGCACTTAGAAGTGCAGAAATCATAAAATTTTTCTGCTTTAGTCTCAATCAGTTCACTTAAAGTGCTGTCTTAGATTTAAGAGCTAACCAAGGGCTGATCACTGCAGCACGCTCATACCTCACTGCACCTATTAACTGAAGCAGCACAGTACAACAGTGATTTCACAGCCAAGCCACTCCACTTCCCCAGAGCAGGCACTCCAGGTACAATAAACCCTCCACTTATTCTGGGGTTTCTATTTGTTTGCTTGTTTGTTTGTACCTAGAGAAATGCAGGCAATTTTGGAATGAATTCCCACATGGAATCAAATGATAATAAAAAAAATAATTATACTCTAGCCAAGAACTCAAGCATTGGATTAATTCCTCATGTCCTATGTCCAGGAGGAGCATGCTGAATTTACACTTTTTTCTTTCTTTCCCAAATGAGAATCAAGAAAACACACAGAAGACAAAGATTGTTTCAATCTACTGCTCAAACGTGCAATTGGGCAAATGGCAAAAAAGCCCTTAAAAACTGACTGCCCTATTTACCAACTTTTAGCTACGTGAATTTTGAATCATTACAATTTATTGCATAAAACTGTTATCCAAAATGAAAGCATTCTAATGATCTAATGGTAAATAAGAGCCTTACACCTTCTTCTCAAGGAGCACTCTCTGCTGAGAAGTGAGAGTAGCTGCTTTAGAAACAAAGGCCCACATTGCCCCAAATAAAAAGCAAACTGGCAACATGAGCAATCTTCTTTATCTTACAACTAAATTTCCTGACACCTCAGCAGCAACTATAATTTACAATAAACTTTGTTATAAATATATTTAGCATGCTTCTTTTACCCTTTTAGCTCTATTTGCATCATGACACTAAAAACCTATTTCCTATGGAACCTCTTAAGAAACCAAGGTTTAGAATATGAGATTGCTAGGTATTATGTACTATTGTACCCTCACCCTTCTTTCTACCTGTATTTTGAAGTATATATAAAACTACTCCCTTTTCCCATGAGGTAATCTCAGTATTTACCCTCACCTTCACCAAAACAGAAAAATCTTTAAGTATACTAGAGAGCTTTATTTTTAGATGATCAGTGATTCTAAGTTTTAAAAGTGTAAGAGCCTACCAAACAGTCTCACCAATCATCTCAGCAGATTTGCTTCAGACTTCACTTATATATTGTATATATTGCCTGGTGTTTTGTTTAATAGCAATAAAAATTGCTCTTCCTTCATAAGAAGGGTAGGAGTGATACCTCAGGTACTGATCCTTCATGTTTGGAACATCACTCACCATCAGAACACAAGGAACACTAGGAAGCAATAATTATCTGGAAGTGTATTTTTTTCCTAAAGATGTCCATGACACTTTACCTTACATTTCCAAATAGTTTAGAAAAAAAAATCTCACAGTAACAGTGTTATTTACTCCTTCCTTATTTGTTTACTGTTGCTTAAATAGGGATGCTTGAAAATACCTGAAATTTCCAAGCAAGATTTTACTTTATGATAAAATTGAATGCTACAAGGAAGAGCACATTTGTTCCTCATGCAGAGTGATACTACTGCATTCATTCCACATACGCTACATTGCAGTGTGAGTCTTTTATTACTAAAACTTGATTCCTCCTGAAAGGAATTTCAAACACTGTTCCGAATGGAGTAAAACAGTAACACAACTGAAAAACTAGAAAATGACAAGTACGTGCAAGGGCAATAACTTAAGACTGGATAAACAATTTTTATTCTGAAGTTTCATAATGTTATTTGGCTTAATAACACTATACTAAGTATAAAACTCCCTTATTTCATCTACACAGGAAGCCAAATTAACACATCTCAGGCTTTCTAGTGGAGAGAAAATAAAAAACTGCCTTCAAAAATAAAAAACAAGCTTCAAAACCAGTAATTTGAAATAGCCAAAGTTTTATGTTTTTTTACGCAAACACAGTTCAGCATTTTATTTAAGCTTCTGTGGCAAGATTACACAAGGAATGGCAATGTCCTTATCACCTCTCAGATATTTCAGCAATGATGTTTATTTGTCAACTGTTCTCTTCTGCAAACCTTTCTGAACAGGATAGAAGCATCAAGTTCATAGGGAAACTGCTACCATGTAGCATCTGGCTTCTACAGACTTGTTTGAGCCCTATCTGTCTAGCTGTCAGTCTGGATATAGAACTGGAACTACAATTTCCAGTGGTCATGGTTCACCTGTCCAAACTGATTTCTTGTCACCAACAGCTTTTCTGACATGGCCACATTCATGTGCTGTGAGCTGGTCAACAAGAAAAAGAAAACAATACTCTGGCAAATTCCAAAAGTTTGAGAATCAGAGAGCTGACGGGATAGCAGCAGGCTATTTAATTTAGTTAATTTTCTGTATCTTACCAGAGCAAATCAATGACAGCTACCACTCTGTTAAACATATCACATATAGCCAATAGAACTGGCAAACAAGTGCTGAAAGTTGTAGGTGGCAGCACGCCTTTGGTTATCAAATGCTTTCTTTATTTACGTAAATAGGGTCTGTTCCAAGTTATTTCTTGATACTGATTTCAAGAAACAATTAATAATTATAAAGCAAAACTTATTTGTTGAAGTCCAAGTAGAAGAAATATGAAAACAGACTGTCCAAAATATCACCAAGAAAGCGAACCAGTTCTACTCCTGTCTTACGAATTACATGGCATTCTTAAGAATTTGTTAGGTCTGTGTTCTCTCTTCCGCCCCATCTATATTAAAACTCAGTATTTTTCAACTGAAGAAAGAAATCATAACTCTTAACACTAAGTAAGAATAAAAATCATAAAATGGGATGTTTCTGCTGTTGGCCCCAGAACCTTTTTTATTCTGAAAGCTTCATTTAAAACCAGGAATGCTCTTGTGTTTTAAAAAAACCCTTATTTTCAGCTATAAAAGTACAAAAAGGATGCCAAACAGAATCTACTAGAATGTGTAACTGTAACATTCAAATAAATTTTGGCCCAGTTTGCTGAAATCTATTAAGTGCAACCAAACACCAAAGAAGGCTAGTTCTAACAAAAATGACTGAGCCCAACTTAGCAGGAGCAACAGTAAGTAGTACTTCATACAGAACTATCATGTTCCTAAGCAGCTACTCTGTTTCAATCCCTGCAGAATACAGAAGGGAATCAGTTCCCATGCAAAGATCACTTGTAATTTCTCAATTTGCAACATTATACATAAGAACTCTGGCTGCAGCCCTAAAACTATTGGGACACCACAGTTCTAAAAGCTTATCATATGAAAGTCCACAGTCAACAGCATAAGCTTAACGTTTTTAAACTTAATCTGCAACTTGTAAGACAAGCATTTCCAGTGGTGTTACCTCACCCTTTGTAATTCCCACTTTTCTATAAGATGCTCCACTTCACCTCCAAGAACTGCTGTGTTACTGTCATCCAACAGCAAGAATCCATTTCTCACTTCAACAATTCCTGAAAGCTTAATTTTTGTCCCAGGTGGAGTGTTCAGGCTAGAGGTAGAAACAGAGCCAAATAATTCAAATACATTTATTAATATTCTGCCACAAAGAAACATATAAAAACCTACTCATAATATAATTCCAACATTTTCATATGCCATAATAAAAAATTAGCATCAAAAAGCACAGTACTTTTCAATAGTTTTATTGGAACACTTCCCACCCATTATGCAAAAATTCCATACTGCAAATTAGATTCTAACAGAGATGAATATTGGCAAACTGTCTGTTTGGTTAATATTCAATTTCACAATATCAAACTGAGGATATGATTTGTTTAGACTAACAGACAATATTCTTAGACAAGTGACTTTGAGGTAGGCTCCTCATATTTACAGTTAAGAGTGGATCTCCAGATACTAATAATCTCATTTTTTTAGACATTGAACTTAGCAGACACAGAGTGGTTAGAAAGGAACCTTTCTACACATTGTGAAGAGCTAGGACTGTACTAGAATAAATTCAAAAACCATGCATCTCATAGCGCTTCTTATTACCCTGTAATTTAAAAACATACTAATACTTTCTGTCATCAGCTCCCACAAGGAGCCACCTTATCTTCTTCTCATGTGAATCTCCCCTAGGAAAAGCAACAGCACAAGAATAAAAGAATCACGTATTTCCGACATGTAATCGAAACATATGACGAGCAGTGCAATCTGGAAACTGCTTCTTCTTGTGAGAAACAGGACACAGACAGTTAAAACCCTTCAACTGAGAGACAATAAAGACAATAATCTCTTTAAAATCTGCTAAAGCTACTATTGCAATCACAGGCCCATACCACATGGTGAGGAACATTCATAGCGGAGTCAGGCAACTACAGTACCTGTGGCATTTAACCTTAGCAATGTTAATGGATTTTTGGATTGTTCTGATAAAAGCAAAGAAAATGAGATCAAAAAATAGACATGAAAGAAATACAGAAAAAAAATTAAAATTAGGCAAGAGGAGAGGGGTAAACGGAAACTATAGTCATGAAAACCTATAATATAAAGGAAAATTGTGATTTTTATTTATTTAAAGTAATACTATGTACTGAAACAGCATATTATTGCAGTTCAATAGTCCAACATCAAACTTTAAACAATTACATATAACACAAATTAAATCCTTAAATGTTACGTAAAAAGAAGAGCTCACAACATTACTAGAGTGATGAGTTCTCTAACATTTTTGAGATTTTATCGAAAAGTTTTCAAATTATGTCTTGTACTGGGTGTTCATTTTTAAACATTTTGTGATCTAGAATCTACTTACACAGGAGTCTGTTTGCCTTCCTTTACTGCTCTCTTTATATTCGCATTGGAATATGATATTCCAAGTTCTGCTGGCTCAAGCTAAAATTAAAATATCATTAAACGTTCTGACAGCATCACTCTAAACTGCAAGCTGGCTCCTGCTCAGAAGGAACAGTTTAACAGTAAAAGATGACATTCAAAAATTAAGTGCATATCTATATTTAACTGTTGCAGCTAGCAGAGAAAGAAGAAGAAGGATTTTTTTTAAACCAAAGTTATCTGAATTAGAAGAATACAGAGCACACCATGACTCTGCAGACTAAACACCAGAGATCATTTCTAGCATCTCCATAACCGAACACGCAAAACACCCCCTTGTTCAGCAGTAAATCAGCTCTCTTACCCTTCACTTTTAACTGAAGAAACATCCAAGTTAAAGGCCTGCCCATGGTTAAGCAGTGTTAGTTGCATTGGCTTAGGTGTGTCAAGCCCGTGGCATTCCTGCTACAAAGGTAATGCAAAAGATCTACTACTACTAAAAATTGGGAATTTGGCCCAAGTTTACACACACCCCCAAAATGCTGTGTGCCATGAAACTACAACTCAGTAGATGGCTGCAGAAATCCACTTTCCTCCATTATGTACTTCAGCACAAACAGAACTGTAAATTACATTCATGTATACCTTTGCATGCTGAATTTAAGTTTCTCCTTTATAAGCAAATCCAAGAAGGAAGCCTCTTTTGTCAAGCAATTTTTTTTCTCAAATACTAAGGACACTCCATTATTTCAAGGACATTTAAGTATCAAAGCAAAACATGGAAAAGAAAGTTGTTCACCTTATTTTTGACATGCTACTGTATTCTATAGCTGTGCAGCTTGTGTGTCCGTCAGTCATCTGTAAACGTAACATTCTGGGAGCAGCCTGAGATTCTTCATTATCCTTTGGTGCAGCAACATTGCGGATTTTCTGTATTTGCAGGACACATGGCCCTTCCAGCTAGATAAGTCAAACAGAAAAGACAAAACTGTGAGCACTGTTAAGCAAACACACGGCAATATCTAGACACACCAACAGATGCCCCCAGGCAAAGAAAAGTGTAATTTGATCAGGAAGTCATGTTCAATTTCTATCACTCACACTGTATGTTCTAAAGCCTGATAAAAATGGCTTTTTCAGAAACAGTTGCAGTGCTTCACACATCTCTGAGATACCAATTATAAAATAAAAGTGAATGAAAACAGTTGAGGAGGAAAACAAACAAAAACACCAATACTGTCACTTCGAACATAGCATGGAGTCCAGATAAGATTTCACATGCTGTACTGCAGGGTGTCACTGACAAGTCTTCTAAAGAAAGATAAAAACAGCCTAGAAGACTATCTGTTTGGATCAAGACGAAATTTCAAGTACAACTGCTTTGTAAACACCAACTAGAAACATAGTTTCTTTAAACAGTGGTCCAATCAAAACACAACGAACTGAAGGGACATCACTTTTCTGCTGATTATGTAAAAATGGATACCCTACTATACACACCACAATCTATGTTACAAAAAATAAAAATAGTAACTAAAAAAACACAAAACAAACATACAAACAATACCCCAAAACAAAATCACCACAAACACAAATCACCAAAATAAAGCAAAATAAACCCACCTGAAAAACCCAAGCCCAAAACAACCACCTAAACCATTTATAACATTTCAGCTATAGCTGAGTCATTTTGATTGCTCTGAAAAATAAAAATTGTCTGAGCCTGCTCAA
The DNA here is from genome assembly GCA_013397865.1 of Struthidea cinerea. Classification (NCBI taxonomy): domain Eukaryota; kingdom Metazoa; phylum Chordata; class Aves; order Passeriformes; family Corcoracidae; genus Struthidea; species Struthidea cinerea. Next base: position 466,486 of record VZTI01002434.1, on the reverse strand, counting down.
CTGCTCTCTAGCTCCTAAGAGACAGTGAAAGATGAAAAAGTGCACATTTCACCAGCTTCTAACCTTGAAGAAACAGAATAGGTAGCCCAGAAAAATGAGAGCAGATAACCAGTAGGTAAGCATATATAAAGAAAAGAGAGATTAATAAACAAGAGAATAGGAGCACAGTAGCTTTACTATGATGGCAATAGAAAATCTGATGTAGAAATCACTCTCACTGAAAGAAGCTTTTTTAAATGCAATTCAGTTTTAACTGGAACAGCAAATCTGATCATCATCTTGGAAAAAAAAAAAAAAGCTGTAGGAAACAAAAATCCACAGTCAAAAAAACAATGAAACATTGGAAATTGGGAAGCATATGAGTAACCTTTAACAGGAATTAAATTGCTGGCACCTTATGTTTTCAACTGCTTACCATCAATCTGTCAGTACTCAGAAAGGAACTCTCTGAGACCACAACTTATATCCTTTCTGAATGCTTCTTCTGCAATTAAGGTTTCCATTGTAATGAAACTAAGTTCTCAAAAGAAAACCAGTAACACCTTAAATATAACAGCTATTAAATTATATGTTATAACTTTATGGTCTTTGCACTTTTATTCCTTTAAAAATACTTAACATATATTCATAGTATATAGTCATCTAGATAGAAATGTGAGGATTCAGTTTTTCCAAATCCTATGCAAATGTGGCCATCTTGTGGTTAATGCTGGTAATATTTATTTTTTTAAAACCATACAAAACTCGGATATGAATGAGTGAGTGAAACGGCTCTGTGTATTAATGACTGAAGTTGATAACCATCTATAGTGGTCAAATACCCATGTTTCGTATTAGGACTCTCCCACCTTTTATGAAACTATTTGCCTGTTATAATAATACTTCAAAATAAAGTTATTTTCTATGCAAGATGGAAATACATCGTAGGTTCCCAAGATATAGGTAAACAATACTGATATTAGTCTTGGCTGAGAGGAACAATAGTAACACATAGTTTCTATTTTTCAGTGAAACATTTTTGAGCAACAAATTACTACTTTCTACTGAGAGATTGTACTAAGAAGTAGTTCCTCTCCCATAAAGCAAATATTCTTTTTTTGTAAATACATAGCTCTGTAACATAATGTATTTGCAGACATTGCAAGCTAAACAGCAGCACTGATTAAGGAGTCAGATTTGCTTGATGTTACTCAAAAAAAGGAAATTACAGTTAAGAAAGCAAGGATTCAGCATACTCTCTAATTGCTTGAACTAAAAATTATAAATAGGAGTCCTTCTCAAACAGACTTTTTTTCCGTGCAATCATTCTTTTCAAAACCTGAAGGACTATCACCCTCTAGGAAATGGTTTGCAAGTATCTGGTTTGGGTTTTTTTAGAATAATTTTCTAAAGATCTGTGAATATAGATAAAGTTAATAAAACTCTTCCCATAAAGTTAGTTTACTAAGTAATATGCTGCATGCATAGACTGCTGCCTAGCTAAAATCTATGATCCTGCAATGATCTCTATCAAGTCTGCTTTGCATAAATGGCAATAATGTTTGTGCTTTTTTTCTTGTGGAAGTCTGTGCTTACAGCAGGGATCATTCCATTTAGACAACAGAATAAACAAATCCAAACAGCTCTTAACAGCCCCTCTCATCAATCAATCTTGCTTTCTTAACCCACCCTAACTTACCAGTACCTGAATTTCAACAGTGAAGAAATATGTTTCCCCAGAACTTTCACATCAGTGATGGACTGTCAATATTTGAAGTAAGGGATAAAGAATTGAAGTGAGAACCACTGCTAGGTTTAAAATAAAATTCTTTAATTTATCCACTCCCTGAATCACATGTAAGGAACAAAACAGGAAGGGTATACAGAAGGGCACAAAACTTCGTTTTTATCTAAAGACACACCATGCATTAAAATCTAGCACACCCAAGTTTCAAGTACAATACTCTTCTCTAGCACATGAAGTGTTACACCATCTAACGTGCTTTATTCACATAACCTGTAGGACACACAGTCATAGGAAAATTACATAAAGTGCATAGCTATAGCCATGGATGGCAGTAGGCAAGTAACACAGCATTAACCTGTATCACTATGTATCAGAAGCAAACAGCTTCCTGGCCTGCTTTGTTGCTCTCTCAGGATAATATAGGAGAAAAAATGAAATTCTGATACAATGTCAAGACCAAACAGGTTAAATGACTTTTCAGCAGCAAATGAAGTTGCTAGGATTGTTCAGATTTTTATTTAAGCATTTCAAACTTGTGAAATAAAAACCAAAAAGTCCTCTTTTATGAAGCTTATGTTCATATATTTACACTATAATACATTCAAACATTGGGGGTTTTTGTATGTGAAGTAATGACAAAACCAGACTAATGTGCCATAGAAGACTGTCATCACACAGAAATCACAGAATACAGAAAAGTGAAGTAAAAATATTCTCTACCTTTTCCACCTTTCCACCATTGATGTCACTGGGGAGGAATTTCTTGCCAATCGTTCTTAAATCTGTCTGAAATGATTACAGAAGACAAGAAAATATTAACTTAAAATATGCACTTAGAAAAAAAAAAAAATAAAATAGGAAAAAGAATACAATTTTTTCCATAATGATAACTATTTACTACAGAAATACACTCCTCTGTGATAAAAAATTCAACAACTCAAGAGTTTACAAAAGAAATACTTTTGTTTTTTATATTATATTCTTGTTTTAAGTACATGTTCAGTGTTGATTAAAATGCTTTTAAATAGACAAAACCAAATTACTATGTAATGTTTAACTGTTAAACATAACTATGAGGTTTAATAGAGGTAAAACATCTTTCTTTGCTCTCCATCTGGCACTTAGAGAAAAGTATTTTTATTTTGTGTCTTTTTACATGCACAAATCCTTACTTATTATGATCATAAACAACTCTTTTAACAGAAACTGTGCTAAGTGTAATTACTACAAGAACTTGAACAGTAACTTGCCATTAATATTTGTCAATAGCCTACTGTTCTGGCATCCTGATCTAGAACTGAGCAGGACTGTATTTTAGCATCTGAAATACTGTAAACAATTGATTTACTCTGGTTTTCAGTGAGAAATGCTGGTATGTTACAAATAAAAAAACAATCATAGGAATACGCTTTTAGTATATTTACTGAATACCTATAGAGGGGATAAATGCCCAATCCTCCCTCTGTTGCACAAGTTAGCCAGGTAGTGATAAGGAAGCACATTCAGTTTTCAGTCTGAGACCATCTGAGGAAACTCATCTGTCACCTGTCAGTTGTGTATCTCTGAATTGCCACAGGCTCCTATAAACTGTTCCTGTGTGTTCCATATCTGTATCATAGAACCATCATAGAATGGTTTGGGTTGAAAGGGACCTTAACATCTAGTTCCAACTCCCCTCCTATGAGCAGGGTACACCTTCCACCAAGACCATATTGCTCAGAGTCCCATCCAACCCACCCTTAAACACTTCCAGGGATGGGGCATCCCTGACTTCTCTGGGTAACCTGTTCCAGCACCTCACCACCCTCACAGTAAAGAATTTCCTCCTAATATCTAGCCTAAACCTACTGTTAGATTGATGCCATTCCCCCTTGTCCTTTCACTACATGTCCTTGTAAAAAGTCTCTCTCTCCATCTTTCTCGTAAGCTTCTTTCAGGCACTGGAAGGCCACAATTAGGTCAACCCTAAACCGTCTCTTTTCCAGGCTGAACCATCCCAGTTCTCCCAGCCTTTCCTCACAGGAGAGCTGCTCCATCTCTTTAATCATCTTGGTGTCTTCTCCTCTGGACTGTTTCAACAGGTCAGTGTCCTTCCTGCACTGGGATCCCCAGAGCTGGATGCAGTGTTCCAGGTGGGGCCTCACCAGAGGGGAGCAGAGGAGCAGAATCCCCTCCCCGGCCCTGCTGCCCACGCTGCTTTTGCTGCAGCCCAGGACACATTTGGCTCTCTGGGCTGTGAGTGCCCATGGCTGGGTCATGTCCAGCCCCTCATCCAGTAGAACCCCCAAGTCCTTCTCAGCAGGGCTGCTCTCGATCTGTTCATCCCCCAGCCTGTGTTGGTACTGGGGGTTGCCCCAAACCAGGTGCAGCACCTTGCACTTGGTCTTGTTAAACCTCATGAGATTCCCATGCACCCACTTCTTGAGCTTGCCCAGGTCCCTCTAGACAGCATCCTGTCCTTCAGGTGTGTCAAGTTCACTAGTCAGCTTGCTGACATCTGCAAATTTGCTGAGTGTGTACTCGATCCCTTAATCTGTGTCATTAATGAAGATACTTAGTGACACTGGTCCCAATACAAATCCCTGAGGGACACCACTCATCACTGATGTCCATTGGGACTCTAAGCAATTGACCACTGCCCTCTGGATGGGACTGTCCAACTACTTTCTTATGCCTCTAACCATTCATTTAAATCCATCTTTCTCCAGTTTAGAAAGAAGGATGTTCTCAGGGACTGTGTCAAAGGCTTTACAGAAGTCCAGCCAAATGACACCTGTAGCCCTTCCCTTGTCCACTGATGCAGTCACCCCATCACAGAAGGCCACCGGGCTGGTCAGGCAGGACCTGCCCTTGGTGAAGTCTCCAGCTTTGCAATCAGAGCAGCATGAAGGGGACACAACTTTTACAAATTCTTTTTAAGTTCTTAGACAAAATAAAAACATTTGAAGGACTCAAGATACATTTATGTCTATTTCATATTTATTTAAGCAATTCACACACACACTCAAAAAAGGTAAAAAATGTCAGCGGACTTCCTGATTTCTACTGCTTGAAACATGTCTCTCGTAGTCAAGGAAGAATTTGTAAGAAGTGGAATATAAATTCACTGTTAACCTGTCATTAAAGACACACTGCTATTCTCTACTTTCCCAACAGACAAGTTAATCTGGGCACAAAAACAACTGACTTAATGATTAAAAACTGATAAGCAATTAAATCTGGCTTTGGAGTACTTGTGCAACATTTCTGGTTTATTTTTATTATCTATCAAACAAACCTGAAATAACAACACAGGCACAAATGATCATGTCAGTACTTGTTCCAGCACATTCAGGGTAATACCCAGCAACTCACAAGTATTTTATTTGGGTTTGTATAAAGCAGCAATGTGTTCTCAAATCTATGGGCATGCTGCTCTGGTCCAAAAATCAAATGCTTACCCTCTGCATGTTTTCTATTACATTCTTGGCATCTTTGCATTATAATTTTGCTTTAATTCTTTTCATATGCCTTACATGAACTGGTGCCTGCATGCACGGATGATAGAACATATGCTTTAAAGAATAAGTGAAAGGAGCAGAGGGGACACTCTTTGTCAGAGTATCATCTAAAACCATCTAGTGGTTGAATCATGAGGGTGGACAAAATAATCCCCAACAACTCTCACATAATTTCATTATTTTATTATTTCTAATTTCATCAAGGAAGAACACTTTTCTCTTAAACACTCGACTACATTGTTTTCCCCCTTGAAACAACATATAGTTATTACAAAGGACAAAGTTCATATTAAACCTTATAAAGACAAGCTTTTAAACGTCTGAGTATGGATTTGATAGAATATGTTAAAATAAAATAACAAATACACGAATTAAGAAAGGCAGCAGACTTACTAATGCTTACCAACAATATATACTAGGATTCTAAAAAATTCACATGCACACTTTTCTCATATCCTCAAAAATATTATGGTTTATTGCTTCGAAGATGTTGCTCTATCTTGTATATTCCTTGTTAATTTTTTGCCAGAATTATGACTACTAATCCAGATTTCTACAGTAAAGAAAAAAATCTGTTTTAGTTACATAAATATGTAGACAACACTGGATATGTAGTCTGAAAGTGCTTTAAGGAGTATCATGTCCAGAAGTCAAAGTAAGGGTGTTTTATTCATCCCAACAAACTTATTTTGTACTAAAAATTCATACTTGTGTCATTACACAGCACTTCTGGTTGTATTACTGCTTGTAGTTTGACTTTAGTTTTACATTTCATAAACAAAAAAATATTTTCCTCTGCTAAATCTGTTCATTTTTTTTCTCCTACAGGTTTTTTCCTATGGTTTGGAATAGGTGTTCTTTCCAAATAAAACTCAGAGTTCACGCAGGCATGGGGAGAGGTAAGTACTTTGTGCTTTACATAAATCACACAGACAATGGTACACTTAATTAGACACACAAACCTATACTTGAGCCATTAAATCTACCAATTTTAGCATAATTTATCAGAAAAAACATTTTCACTACCATAACTTACATTAAGGGCAACTAGGATAATATCATTTGTATTAACTTTTTCAGATGAACTTAAGCAAGCTTCAATTCCTTCATCTGAAAGATACCTGTTAAAGAAAAAAAGAATTAGAATATCACATGATGTATCAATGAGACAAACTTTTTTCTGTGTATGAGATTGTAATCAGTTTCCTTACACTGAGATGGGGTTAAGAAAAATATTTCTTCTTTCATAATTTCTAAACAGAATTTTTAAAAATGCAAACAAGAAAAAAAGTTGCACTTACGAAGTAATCAGAGCCATCACAAACAGGGTAACACTGTGCTCCTCATGCCCACTCCCCAAATTATAGGAACCTGGCTTAAAAATCAACCCTTTGACCTTTACTTGATGGAAGAAGCATATTTTCACTTGTGCATTTGCAAGGAAAAAAAACAAAACAAAACAACCAGCTCCCATCCTGCTCAAAACACAACCACATCTATTTGTAAAGAGCAAGGCTGTACAGTTAATCTCTCAAGGGCTGGGACACACAACACTGACATCCTATAAAATGTATTTTGGTTGCCTGGGCTACAAAGACACTGGTAAAAATAAAAGCGTATTACAGTGTAGGAATAGTCAAATATGGTGAAAAGTATTAAATAAGAATAAAAATTCTCCTCCACAATCACACTTGGAAAAAGTATTTGTGACACTGATGGTGGCAGTGCAGGATCAGTATCTGTCTGCAAAAATTTTGTAAGTATACAATAAATTTGTTCATCTGAACAGTAAGTTTTGAATTGATTGAATCCATTTAAAAGGGCTGACCTATTCTAACCTTCAAAAAACACTTTAAAAAAGGATAATTTTAACTTGAGTGGTCAGAAATTGTGACATTTGTTGTTCATTTTGCCTAGTCTAATCCATTTGCAGTCCCAGTTTTCAATTTTATGTGGCTGGCAACCTGCCTTCCTCTGCACAGCTCTTCATTTTATTCAAATACATCACAGCAACCATTAAATAATTGACAGATACCCAGTCTGAAACACAGTACTTCCTCAACGTTTAAATATCTACTCACCAAGAAATCACCATTTCCCAAATAGTAAAAGAATTATTTAAGAAACAAAGATTAATATAGACTAAGAAATACTAAATAGAAATATTCCTGGGTGCTTCAAGAAATACTTCTTTTTAAAGAAAATAACATGCACAGTGTAACATATAAACAAGGTAAAATATTTGAAGGGAAGTACACTTGACAGACCTTTTTGATTCCAGCCCTGGTAACTTTAACATTGCCCTCTCCAGTCCTGCCAGCGTTCCCAGACTAATTACTGGTCCCAGCTGTGCTCTAACCCAGACACTGGATGGGATGTATTTGTTCACGTCAGACACAGCGATCTAGCAAATCCTGAATCACTAGCCCACCATCACCAAAAAGAAGAAAAACCAATAATGAAACAATTCAGACAGCAAAAAAATGCATCTATATAGAAGCATAATAAGAAACAAACCTATTTTTTTTAATAAAAGACAGATGCTTGAGAAGAATAAGGTAGCAAGACGTGTTGGCTTTCCCAGCTGAGCAACTCTGAGTTTCAGTACTATGATATGTGAAGATTTATGGAACTCCTGTGCATTAGCAGATTTCATTAGCTGGAGTCAGAGGTAAAGCAGAACAGCATTCCCACTCCGTGCCAGGGGAAACAGATACATCCAACAGACTATCCTGCTCTCGAGGCTTCGACTGTGGCTTAATTACATCAACAGATTTCCTAGAAAGAGCAGTATCATAAACTCTACAAGTTTACCTTCTGCCATCTTCAGCATAAAACTGAACATAAGTTGAACAGCAGGGGCTGGGGGGAGTACAAAATCCACAAGCTGAGTTTTAGACTGTTGGCTAAGTCATGGAAGGATTCCTCGTCTTCTGCTCCAAATGCAAATAAAGCCATTCTTCATTCTACTGAAGCAAGAGGGACTGCAGTTCTCTCACAGAGTTACTTACACCAAGCACTTCAACATAAGCTACTATAATTTTCCAGCGAGAAAAAACTATTTTTAAAGAATGAGTAAACAAGAATCTGACCAACAATTAAACTTTCTCTATATAGGACAAGACTAATTCTGCTATTACAAAATTCACTGCTGAGCCATGTTTTACTTTCTCACCTCAAAGTGAAGACTGAATCACAGCTGTCAAAATAGCACTCTGGTTTAGTTAAGATTTTCAGTTTGTAACTTTTTATATATAAATTTATATATGAATTCTCGCTTTAGTTTGTCTCATTATTTCAGAGACCTTTTGTGACAGAGGATAAAGAGAAACTCACTGGAGAAGACCACTGATTTTTGACTTGTGCTAATTTAAGCAACAGCACTTAGCAAAAACATTGCCCATATGACCAAAATCTCTGACAACCTCACAGACACCAATCATGAAATACCACTGGGGATATCTGGTAGGTTGATTTCAGCAAACAACAAAGCTTTTTAGCAAAAAACTGATTGACTTGGTTATTAAAAGAGTTTTCAAAAAAGCAAAATCTGTGAATATCAATGTCGGGGGGATATTTTATAGTTTGGGGTTGGTTGGTTTGGTTTTTATAGATGCTTATTACATGAAAGTATAAATTAGTTAAATGCAAAAGATCAGGATCAAAATTACTTTCAAGAAAAAAAGATCAAATCAACAATTCTGTCAGCAGAATTTTGCTGAAGAACTTCAACAGAGAAAAAAAGAGCTTTCCAGTAGTGTGTCAGGTGCTGTTTCTGTGTAACAGGATGCAAAACTATAGATTTAGTAAGAAATGGTCAGAAATTGGCCAGGAAGCAAATTGCAACCAGGAAACATTGTGCACCAGAATTACCCAAAGCACAGATTTCTCCTGCTTTAACAGAAGCTTGAAAACAGTGTTTCAAGCTTCAGGTATCAAGTCTTTTCCACTTTACCCTAATAACATTACTATACAGATTAATTCATATAGCAATGAGTACTCCAAACATGTTTAGATTTTCTTAGCAACCTTACAGAAACTTATTTTAAATAAATTATTTTGTTTTCTCCTGTTTGTGTAGTCTCACATAAGAACTATCTAAGTTTTAGCTTTGAGTATTTCCTGCCACAGGCCCACAAATTATTTAAGAAAATAAAAATAAGTATTTTTATTAAATTTATTTTAAAATAAATGTATTTATACAGAAAAACATACATCTACCTCACTCAAGTATGAAAAGGGAGTTACAATAGACAAAGCTACCTCTTCAGATGGCATAATCCTTCCCCCCACAACATAAGGATTATTAAGTCTGAGCTTTTTCCAGACTCTGAAGGAAACAAAGTCCCCTTTTCTATCTGTTCTTAATGAGGGCATGCAATATGCTGAGGGTAGGACCTTTACAGCATAAGGCCACTCAATTCTTTGTTCCCTGTATTAGATTAAGGAAGAAAAAAAAATCTGACCCTGAACAAAATCAAAAACAGTAAAAATCTGCTCTGAAGTCAAAGAGAACAGCCCTGCAGCTCTGTGTCTCTATTATACTCACTCAAGTGCCTCACATCATCTGCATTACCTGTTCTGCCCATTTTGCAATATACCATGACCTTAGATAACAAAAGGTGACTTACAGTGTGATCCTATTACATTAATCCAACACATTTCCTATTGCCAAGTGGTAGGAAGCAAACCACCCATGAACGAGATCACACTGCTGGAAGTGGGTATAAATCCCCCAGTTCCCAAGATCTACCCTGTCAGTGCTGTACAAGCAGGGTCTGTCAATTCTTGCTCTCCACACCTCCATTCCAAGCTGCCCCCACCAACTTTCCTTTATAAATCAAGGGGACACTGGGAATAACCTGGCACAGAAATGCTGCTACCAAAATCTACAAACTTCCCTTTTTTCCTTCTGTAAACAAACATTTCAGAATTAAGCACTTTTGCTTAACGTGAAGCAGCAAATAAATAAAAGGTACAATAAAAGGGTGAGAAGTAGAGTGAGCAGCAGCCAAGCTCCACAAAGCTCTTCAAGAAGTCCAAAGCAAGCGTGGCTGACCACTGACACCTTACAATGACAGCAATGATACAAATTATTTCCCAAAACAAAAAAAAACCCCAACAACACACACAACCCCACAACATAACCCTCCTCTATGAGGACTGGTAACCAGACTAACATACACTGCAAGCACCTTTAGTTTCCAAGAAATAAAGTACTCACTAGACTTCTTTCTTACACATGTTTTAAAACAAACTTAAAAGTTACATGTTGAAGTCATGAAAACAACTGCATTGATTTCAAGGGAATTTTAGTTAGTAGTGCTGCAGGAGTCACACAGGGATTCTGGGGCATTGGAACATTAATACAAATTAGAAGAAAAAAGAAATAAAATCACAATTTACAACCAAATGGGCATAAAGCTTCCACAAATGGTTGAGATGGTTATTTGTGAAGCATTCTCAAGAGAAAGGAGATCAGAAGAGAAAGGAAAATAAATGTTTCTACTGCAATTCTTTTGCATTACACTTGCTGAAACCTGAGGGATATCTCACCTATTCCTTCCCCCACTCCAGCTCCATTCATCTGAGACATGAAGTAGTACAATCCTCTTAGCAACAGCTTTTGTCAGAAAAACATCTCCTGTAAAGTACCTGCATTCCTTCAAATATACCTTCAAATGAAACATTAAAACAAAACCATTAGTAATGAATCAGCATTTTCTACATGAACAACTCTCATATAAATCCAATTCTGCAATTTTTCTGTCAAAATGTTCTCAACAAGCTTTTATGAAAACGAGATTTCAGTAATTCTTCCTTTGTAATACATAGAAAAACATATAACATCAGTGACAGGCAGAGCTGGTTTCCCATTGCTCCTTCATATCAAGTATAACATCAATTTAATAACCCACTTTTTCACATTAGAGGTGTGCACATTCTCCTTGTCGGTGCTTCCCACTGCTACGGGATATAACCATAGTACCAATCTTGCCTGTGCCTCTACTTATCTCGCTTTATGTTCTGATTTACTTCATAAAGAACAAATTACACCTGATGTGGCCTGGACAGACAGATTTCTGTACTGCTACTCTGTTACCTACGTCTGAAACACTGATGAAATTGGCGGTATCAAAGCAAGGTGCATTTTTTGTCTGCTCTATACTGCTGGATCAAACACTTCATCTGCAGACATTCACGCACGTGTATACACACACACACACACACAAATGTTTTAAATGAGAGCCTTATTCTCTAATTAAATCCACCAGGTAAACAGCTCTCCTAATAATATTTATTTTTCATGAGCAGCTTTCTTGAAAAGCATGTTTTCTCTCTTTGTAATTAACAGTTCATGCACAAACACAAATCTTTAATCTTCCATCCTTCTTCTATCTCATAATTTTTCCATAAATCCTCTGTAATTTTCCTCCACCATCTCTAGAACTAATGTCTTCTTAAGTAGAAGCTTTCTTTAAGGAAAGAAGTAAATAAGGAAAACTAATATTAATAAATATGTTCTATAAAATCTATGCATTCCAGACTCCCAACTCTTCCCAGAATCACCGTGATATTAGCAGCAAACACAAACTGCACTATCACTTCTAATTCGATGCCAGCCACACAAATCAATGTTTGAATTTTATAGTAAATTTCATGTAGCTATTTTCACTGTGTTTACGCAAAAATCAGAATGTTCCTTACATTTCTTTGCTAAAGAAGCAGATTTATACAATTGTGCCATAAAAAGGCAAGGTTTTCAAAGGAAAAAAAAATATCGCAGAAAGCTTTCGAATTTTTCTTACTTGATAACACCTCAATAGAAGAGAGAACACTTGAAGCAGTTAAGCAAAGAACATCTTAAAAGACCGCAGTAGTACAAGACCACACCACTGGGTGGCAGTGTTGTTCCATAACAGAAAAACTGTATCTCTATACCAGCTATTTTAAAAACTTGGGAGTTCTCTTAATAAGGCTTCAAAACGTTTTGTTGAATTTCAGTTGTGTAAAGGAATTACATACAATGTTAGAAAATTCACTGACGGGCTATCCACAAGAGCTGTTTAAAAAAGAAAAAACAAACCACATTTTAAGACATTATTATCCAAATATGAAAATCAGATTTTCAAGGAAGTTTTTCCATATCCTTTAACCTGCGTAACCATTACTGGGAAGCAACTGACACTGTTCTTCCATTCAGCTTCTGAGCTTTAAGTTTAAAGAACTAAATGGGCAAAATTAGGACAAAATTAAAATTGCCTTTATCCACAAGGCAAACATCTGTAAAAAGTGACAAACCTAAATTCAAGTGGCATTCTTGACAATTTTACTATTAATATTCGCACACCAAGAAATGCCTTTTCTTTTTGCAACCATATTTAAAGATTTACTTCCTACATCTTGTTCTTGTCTTGGACATTTGGTATATCTTCTTCTGCATTTTGCACATCCACCAATGATTATTGCTATAAACTGTATTTTTGTTTTCCTACCACTTTTTCAATTTGTTAACAACACTTTGAACTCTGACCTGAGCACTCACAGCTTTGCAGTTTTAAGGAGCTTTATCTCATGTTTGAGCTTAGCACTTCACCCGGGTTTTTAATGATAGTATCAAATCAAGCATGACCTAGAAGGTGCTTTCATGTAGCCTCAGATTTTGACAGTGAACCATCTGTAGCCATTCTTCCTAGCACAGTCAAACTAGTTTTATAATTGCCTTACAGGAACTTAATCTAAACTCTTTCCCTATTTCACTAGTTAAAGATGCAAACTCAAAATGTTAGAATAACAGAATGTACTGTATTGTATCACTATTAAAAACCCACTAAGTATAAAGTGGATTTATGCTAGCAAAAGCCTATTTGAGCCATCCAGAAAGTACAGTGAGAAATACAGAATTTTGGTTACAACTCAGTAACCACTTAGATGAAGAGACACCAAGGTATTTAAGTCTCTCTTTAAAATATTACTGACATTTCTAAAGCTGGCGCACAGCCACTACATCATCTCAATTCCCCAGGCAGTTAAACTTGCATCCCAGCTACCTAACTTTTCACTCCTGGGAATACACCACTTCCTTAAGTGCAGTCTCTAACCCATGCCAAGCTGAAACCCCAGAAAGAAACTTATAAAATATCCATTCAAAAGCTCATGTGCTCAGATGTTTAGCTGACAAAACTTAAGGCCTAAACCTCTCTCAGATGTCTATGACACTTGACTCTCAATGAAAACATGAACTAAGAAAGTCATTGTATTTTTAGAACAAACAAAAAGGGTTGGTTTTTTTGTTTTTTACATTACATAATAAAATCAGAATGACTGTCATTACTGCCCCCATCTTATTTTTTTAGTGTGAGAAAGCAAATCTAAGTTAATTAGTGCTAAAATCTATTTTGACAGTAAAATCCTGACCTAAGGAAAGCACAGCAAATGCTCAGTGCCAAGGAAAAGGAGAAAAACCAAAATGAAAACAAAATCCAAAAGCGCGGTATTTAAACAATGCATTGGCTTCCTCCTGGGTTCCTGCTACCTGAAACTTTCAGTCGAAATGGGATGAAGACCAATAATTTAGGAGCACTACAGCTCTAAACATATGCAATATCAAACACTACAAATGTTATTTCACTGCATAAGCAACACTAGTCCAGCAGCTGACAGTGAGGCCCAATGCGACCACCTACTGTGCTGCTCCTTCAGGAACCTCCTGTTCCTCGCCCAGCCTACTCCATCTCAGTGGGGAGTCACTTCCTTGCCAACTTCCTTGCCACTTCATCCCAACACTAGAGAGGCAAAGGGCCCAGATGGAACTGCTCTCCCTAACAAGGAGCATTTTCTTTCTCTCCTAGAGTAACACTGGAGAGAAGAGCTGCCTTATCCCTGTATCAGTAGGTCCTGAGACAGGATTTGGTGGTAAGGTTTCTGCTTGGTGTCAGAGGCAGAGGGCACCCCAGCAATCCCTCAAGGGCTTCAAAGTTGTATTTCTATTATGATTTTTTGGTCACCTTTATCAAGCTAACCTCTTATCCCTTTCCAAAAGACAACGACTATTGTCATACAAAAGCTTGAGTAAACAGTGATAGCTCTAGAATTAAGCTTTAATATGTTTGACATGCAAAGAGAACTCTAAGTTTATTATTAGGTTAGCCTGACAGTCAATCATTCTCACACCTCCCTAGACCCACACACCACTCTTCTCTTTTCAATTACTGGAACATGTATTATTTTGGGGTTTTTCCCCCTCCAGCCTCTCTGAAATTACTCTGTTCCAAACATGAAGTATCAGAAGCAAGTTTTCAGCACAGTCTTCATCAAGTTCTTGCACACGGAACATGAATTTTAAGACATTTTAACAGCTGAATTAGTGAGTTCTTTACAGTCACACCTCCCATAGTGTGATACATAGTGTGATGTGTGCTCTTTTTAAGTCTATTTTCTTCTATAAAATTCCTACTGCTGGCAATACTTAAGAGTATGAGACTGGCAGCACATCTTTAACAAGTATTTCACAAAAAAAACCCAAAAAACTTGGTTCTTGAACAAAACATAAAGCTTGTTTATGTTTACAACCACATTACACATTTCTAATAACACCACCATCAAAAACCTTACATTCTCCACTTGCTCTTTCCCAAATGCAATTTACTTCATTCACCAAATGCTTTATCTAACCTATGTAAACAAAACCAAAAACCAGAATCAACCTTCCTTTATCATTTCAGTTCCCAACAGAAGAATACTAAATAATCACTTGCAAAGCCCTGAACCAGAGTCAGAAATCTTAGAAACTGGAGAATGTCTCATCACACAGGTCTACAAGAAGCTGGTTTCAGGACACCTACAGTTCTTCTATACACACACAACTGGGCAAGGGAGAAATGCATGTGAAAAAGCCTGTCTTGAACTGACAAGAAACTGCTAAGCAGGGCACTCTCTGAAAGGGCTGCGCAGACGATAAATTTACTTCCTTATGCTTTCAAAAAGCTCAAATTAGATGAACTTCACTGACTGCTGTCATGTTCATCTCTTCATTGGCATCTCTAAAGAGGGTGACAAATCACTGATGGTCTGGAAAAAAGCTACAAATTAAGATCTCAAATCTGCATGTGGTAGGTTTTAAAAAACTGTCCTGCTGCAATTTTAGGTCTTATTTGTGATATAGTTTTAAATTGCACTAGCAGCACTATGAGTATATGCAAAGGTAGCGACTCTCAAAGGCTTACGTAAGTAAAGAGACATTAAATTTCCCACCAACAACTGCAAAAGCTACTGATAAATACTCTGACAGGTAATTCATATTCAAAATGTATCTGACAAAGTATAAATTTTTCATAATAAAGATGGCAAAATCCAAAGCTCTTATTAGGAAGTGGGGAATGAAGGAGATTGAAAGGATGAAAGCAAACAGAATTTCCCCCAGTTAAAAGATAAAATCACCAGCTGCTTAGCATCAGTCTAGAAGGAACTTTTGCCCACCTCTCTCATGATTTTACTTCCACTTCTTGAGCCCTGCATTAACACAGCAGACACAGAGCATAACTTTCTCTGCTGGAAGTAACCAACCAAGTTCCATAATGCAGCCATAATCATCAATCACATTGAAACGCAGGCACAGGAGTTACTTATTTCACCACCATCTATGTAAGACGAGGAGTGCCCGAGTCAAACTGAGAATGCTATTCTGCTTCAGTGGCTACACGCTCTTTTTATGGTGGAGATTAAAAAGGTATATAGCTCTCGCTTCACTATACAGTTACATACAGAATCTTTGAGAGAATGAGTTGGTTAACCAAGCTCAAGAAAACCGTCAAAAGCCTAGGACAAATCAGAAACTTTAATAATAACAAAACATTTTATTTAAACTGTAAGGAATTATTATTTCATGATGAAATAAACATGGTTTCAAATTTTTATGACTTCCCAGAGAACTTTATTCAAAGGCTGATTGTTACTGATGGCTTAGACAAAACAGTGAAGAGGTAGTGAATTTTATATTTAAAACCAAAATATTAAAGGACATTTTTCAAAAGAAAAAGGGAGGTTAATTATATCAACCAAATGAAAAAAGAAGCCAAAAGAAAGACTAAACAAGATATTCTGGAGGACTAATTTGGTAAAAGCTAATAATAAAGACATTTCAAAGCAGATAGAAGAATCCTGACAGGTGACAAGGATGACAAATGACTGAGTGGCAAAAGGATTGATAAAAAAAGTTATACTACGTAAGTTGGTTTTCTTTGGGGTTTTGGTTGGGGTTTTTTTTTAGTTGTTTCTAAATCTTTATAGAGATTTGGAACTTTTCCAAACTAAAGTTCTTGTTTAAATACATATCTAAGAAAGTTTCTCAAACAGCTATTGCAATATAAAAGGCCTTAGAACATATACCCCACTGGGATCAGCAAGTATCCACCCAGTTGCTCTACAGGAGTCAAAATCCAGAACTGCTGACATATTTTAAAAGAACACCTCTACAAGAAGAATGGAAAACAATAAAACATCAGACATGATGATCACTTGAAATCCTAGGAGTTACATAGACCCTTACAAGCAAACTCATATAAGCTATAACAAAGACTAGAATTCGTAGCCTCGTGAGAACCTCGTGAGCTTTAGGGGGAAGACAGTATTTCTGGCAGATATTCCACCCAAGATGTCCCACCCAAAGCTATTAGACTTCTCTGAAAGATGAAGAGAATGAGTGGAGAGCAGAAGGATGCAAAGAGGAGGGCTGGAAAGACTTGCTGAAATAGCTTTGGCAAGACCCTTCACCAAAGGTTCTTAAAGAAAATGAATTAAGGCACAAGAAGAAAGAAGAATCCTTTCTCACATACTAAAACACGGGAAGGGAAGGGCATGAACACAATGGTCTCTCTTCTAGAGGACTAGTTAACACTGGATATATTCCACTGGTTTGCACAGAATACCACAAATTTTAAGGCAAAGGACTGGATAGCAAGGTGGTAATTGGTGATGGTTATACAGTTCTAGATGATTCCAAAATCTACAGCTTACTGCTCTCTGTGACCATAGGATAAGCTGTCAGCTGAATTTCAACATTAATAAACACAAAGCACTGCACAATGAGAAGAAAAAAACCCTCACACAATGTGCACAGTATTGAGCTCTAATTTAGTTATCATTAACAGAAAAGCTGTAGTCATTCTGGACAGTAAGTCATGGCTCAGTAGCAGTCCAAATCACAAAGAATACTAGGATCTGTTTTGAAAATAATACAAGACACAACATTATAAAACAAAGCAAATCAAATAATTACTAAGTAACAGTGTTGCTGTATGTAACTTTCTGTTATAATATTTCAAGCTGCTTAATTTTTAACACAGATTTCCACTGCGGGTCACACGGTGCAGCAGAGATTCTCCTGACTAGTTGCAGAACCTCCATCCATGGACTTTTTCCAAGATACAGCTAAGCAAAGCTACAGCTGATCTAATCTAGAGTCCTTCTTGGAGCTTGAATTAGGACAACTTTTTCAGAGATTTCATAGAACCAAACTTTTTGTTATTTCAAGAACTCAATGCAATCTGCAACTCTACCTTGAACATATTACATATTCACATATTACATTTTAATATGCAAAAACATAGGCTTAGTTTTAAAAATCCTGAAGTTAAGCTGCCCTTGGTTAACACGCTTTATTCTTACTTCCATGCTGGCTTTATATGTGTAAATTTATTTTTATTTCCACAGGTTTAAAATCAACTGGAATTATGGTACAAATTTCATAGATGTGTTGTCAGCCCTTCAGGCCAGTGTTTTGTTTGTATGTTTTTTCATACCTTAGATCAAAAGCTATTTAGCTTCTATAAATTGATTTGGCAATCCTTTGGCAAATAACTTAATTAACATATACATTCCACATTTAATTACAAGAGAAATGAAAAGTCTGTTGCTGCTAATACTGGTAAAGAGAGACAAAGACACCAAATCCCAGTACAGAATACATTTAACACTCCATGTGGTAGGTTTCCATCCTTCTGAGAGCATGAAGTGTTGTTGTTTGCACTGCTGCTTCAGCATAGGTTCAATGCATATGCTTTCAAATGTTACAATTCTTTCCTAGTGTAATGTCCCAGCTCACTAACCTTTATAAGACATACAGCAAACAGCTGATACCTGTGTGGCCTCTGTGTAACCAGGCTGATTATATGACAGATTAGAGTCCTCAGCTTCTTATAAAAAGCCAGACAAGAATTAACTAAGACCAGCTCTCAGCATACACAACACAACCAATGAAGCGGTGATTTACTGCACAGCAACTTAGCACGTATTTTGATCAACTAATGAATTGGGAAGGCGTCGAGAATCAGCAATGCCTCCAATACCAAACCAGATCTGTAAGAAACTATCACATAGATAAATGTAGGAAAATTAGTCTTTCTGTTACCAACATTAATTTCTTCCCCTCCCCCAGAAGAGTCCCAATTACAAGTTCTCAGCGTTGTAAAAACCACTTTTAAGAATCTGAATGCAATTTTGCAATTGATACTTAGAGATTTTAGTTGGCTGTATCTTTTAAGGTGACTTTGCTCAATCCCTGGCAGGAACACAGCAATTCATTGCAGTCTACCAATACCATGAGTCATCCCAGGTTAAGATCCCACTACCACTTAATTAACCAAATGATAGAAGTCTGCAGTTTGATGACACACAGCACCCCAAACATCACCATCTCTGATGTCTCTAATTAGATGTCAGCACTGAAAAACTTGACCAGATACAAGTCCTTCATTCACAGAAACTATTCTCTTACTCAAGACAGGCACAAAAAAAGGGCAAGATTAGAATTAGGATGCAGAGAAAGATGATAGAAAGGCTATTGAGTAATTAAGTATTGCCAGCAGTAGCCTGATGACATAAAAATTACCAAAAAGCCCTCTTGACTGGGCATAAAAGCATACAATTAAGTCATTCTCTTGCTGTCAGATTCTGGGTTGCATTTTCATAAGCACAGATTTGTCAATACCTAGTTCCAGAACAACCTTGGTTATTTCATTTTTTAATGAATTTAGTACTGTTTCTCTTTTCCTCCCACACTCAAACTGATGTTACTGCCTTCTAAATTCATGTAATTTATAGCTGTTTTTCCAGATTATGAAATGAAGGTAAATACAGCAATTATAGTGTTTATGCTAAATTATTATTACAAGGTAGAAAGTGAGGCTGTGATGCTTCTGGCATTCCACTGCATAGAAAAGCCAAGTCTGCCATCAGACATCAATTAGTTCTCTGCCAAAACAAAAGGAAACACTTAAAAATTTGAAACATGAAAGCATGGCAGGAAAAAGTAAATTCCGTTACCAAATCAAAATTCAGACAAAGGAAAAGCAGCAACATAAACACATCCATGAGCTAATCAATGTTTTTCATTTCTATTTATTTCCTTTTTCTATCTTCCTCTTTCCCATGGATCTACACAGTTCTTATTCTTAAACTGCAACACTGCAGAAAAAAAGTTGATCTTATATAATAATATACAAGAAGGTATGCAAGATACCAGGGCTTTATGACCAAGATATGACCTGACAGCTTTCAAATGGGTAGTTCACAACAGTCTCAGAGAGAAGATCCACAACATAAATACATTGCCCTGAAAATACACCATTCTCCATGTCACTGCAGTATTATTACACTCTTAGATACAGAATTTATGTTGTAGCCTTTAAGTCATACAGCAATTGATCTACTCAACGCTACTTTTATTTTCAGAATTGGCCACACATTATTCACAAGCAAAATAAATTTATCTGAAGGTACTTCATAGAAGAAGATGCAGAATTAGGCACAGAAATCAGGTGTACATTCCTGGGCCACACCTGAAGCATTACTGCCTTTCAAGTATTACAGACATCTATAAGAAGAGATTACAGTTTTTAAATATTTAAAGACTTGAATTTCTTAGGCTTCTCTTTCTCACCCAAATCTTTTAGCCTTTCCCTAGAAGGTCACGTTGTTTTCTAGTTCTCTACTTAGACTTCTTTTTTTCTCTTCCCTTCTCCCCATCCACACATCTTCCATGCAGTGCTGTACGCAAATTGGACATCAACTTCAGCTAATGCCTTACAGCACTGACCAAGGTGAAAGAACCTTTTCAGGTATCCTACAAACACCATAACTAACAACCAGGACAGCTGCTTCTTATATGCCATTCAACAGCATGATACTGCGTCATACTTCCTATGGTATATAACAAAATATATAAAAAGAAACCTCAAAATATTTTCCTGCAGAATTGCTTCTCATAAACCCCTATGATATGCAGGTGACTACTCCTACTTACACCCACAAAAAAATCTGCATTAAGCCTATTGAAATACATTTGTTTCCCTTCTATTCCAGACCCTTTTCAAGGTTAATTTTAAATTCCAAAGACTTGCTGCTGAAGTGCTTGCAACCCTTCAGGTTAGACATTGTCTCATACTGTAAGTAATCCCCCATCTTACAAGCAACTGTGTCTGCTGTATATAAACTACATTTTCTCTTAAGTTTCTAAAAAAACCCCCCAAAGCTTCATTAAATAAACAAGACAGCATTGCTTTTTTCCCTGTCAAAACTTGTCATGCCTTGTCTCTTAAATTTCTGTTTGCGGTTGTTTGTCATCCTATTATGTTTGTCTATAAAAACACTGAAAATTATTAAAACTGTTTACAGAACACCATGTTAGCCTGAGTGTTTCAAGATTCTCATTTTTACAGGGTAAAAAACTAAAGGAGCAGTAACAATAGCTAAAGCCCACAAATCTTTTCTCACAGTGTTCTGCTGCTGCCACGCTTACAGAAGTGTGAAGAGTGAATCATTCAATTTTACATAAAGTAAAAAGCAGGCATTTTGGAAGTAATCTTGTTATCCAACTACAGACACACAATTTTAACCTAATCCTAGATGAGATAATGCAGATGAATAGATCAAAGAGACAAAATGAGAAAGGAAGAGTACTTCATAGAATAAGGCTCCTGTCTTAACCTATTTCCTGTAATGCTTCTTTAATATAAGGGGACATAAAGAATTATCTTCTGGAAAGAAAAGCCTATATCTCACCCCTAATTAATGTTAGTTTAGAGAAAGGAAAAAATCAAAATCACAACACAAAATATTCACCAAGTTTTGCCTCAAAAGATTTGTCCTACAATTCAGATTTTGGAGAACACTGGTCATTTGAACTTTCCCTTTGTGCTAATTGCTAACGGCTGGACCTTTACTCTATGTTAAGTGCTGGCCTTCAAGTATGGCATCTCAAGTTTCACTGATGTCAGCTTACACTGCCAGTGTTTACAGTCCTCTCCTTGCATGACGCCCCAGATCACAGGTCACAACATCTTTCACTTACGTGTTACCACTCATGTCACATGCCAGATGAAAGTGAACAGACAGGAGCCATAACTTGTTCCTGCACATGACACTGTCTCAGCGACAGACACCTTACTGACACTTCCATATTCAATGACTCAGTCACGTGGAATCTTAAGCTGAAAAAAGGATTTACTTTCTACAAGGGTAGTTTCTCACAGACATTGCCTCGCAGTGGGGAAGCCTCTCAGCAACAACTGCTAGAGGCTTTAATTGCATAGTTTGCATGCAAGCTATCGAATACAGGCAGAGTATTCCTATAAATAGACCAGATTTATACCCCAGAGACAGCACGTGTTGATTTGAGATGGGTTACAAAGGTTAACGTACACATGATTTGGCATCAGGACTTGGATGCGGTCTGTTCTTGTTGCGGGATGGCAGCCAAGTAGCTGCTGGCAGCATCTTACAGCAGAATTTTTGCTATGACTAATTCAGGTGACTGTACCAGTACAATAGAGAAGAATGAATATATCTTTCACAGGGGGAAAAAAAAGGAAACTGTCTATCTGTAGCAGTGAAATTCAGGGCAAAGATTATCTGGAACCTCTCAGTGGCAGTCCCAATCCTTTCTATAGAGACATGGCATGCTTTTGCCATCAAAAGAGCAGGTTGCAGGTAGTTCAAGCAGCTACAACCACCTTCAGCTACAAAATGTAAATCCATTCCTTTCCTTCATTGAACAAAGCAATATATTTGTGCAATAAAAATACCTTAGCTTGTACAAACACTTCTGTAAGCTTGTTAGGCAATTCAGCACCATTTCCCCAATCCTAGTCCCTGCAAACTCCCAGGAGGTGCCTGCTTTTAACTGGAAGTACCAGGGCTTCACGACCTTCTTAAATACATTTGTCAGGTTTTTTAATCAGGATTTAAGAAATATGCCGGTTCTAACCCACCCTCTTGCAACCCGTGAAGAAAAATGCTCACTTGTTAGTCCAAGCTGTTTTAGAGCAAAGGTCTGTTCCGATTCTCATCCTACTAAAACAGCAAGGGTACAAACTAAACACAAATTCATTTTCAGCATACTTCAACAGCTTTGCATTGCTGGAGATATGCAGCTGTATACTAATATTCATCTCCTTCTGCTAAGCAGAAGATAACATCATGCTGTGGCAGGCTATCCCAATTTTACCCACAGATGCAGCATTCATGAAGATTTATCAATCCATAAAGCCAAGACACACTAAGCATTGAAGTAGTCACATCTGAGAGGCTCAACATATAGAGCAAAACTTCCTAGACAAAACTAAGCTAGTACGTCACAGAAGGAATTCAAGCAATAAATAAGCAAAACTCCCAGACAGTAAGAAAAACCTTTTTCATAAATCAAATAGCACACCCAAAATCTCAGGCATGATCTTTCAGGAAAGAGTGTCCCTTCTTCCACCTTTTCCTCCCTTTGCCTACTGGATGCTAAGTTCCCTTTCCCAACACCTCTCACACCCCCACCCAATAGATCTTAAATTTAAAAGTTTAGCTGCTGATTGAGAATAATTGTATCTTTGTTTCTGTCACACATTCTCACTCCTCTCTCTGACTGGTATTTGCTCTGGCACAGAAACTTTTCCCCCCCACTTAACTCTGATACCCCAGAGGTGCTGCCACTGTCACTGATAGGCTTGGCCTTGGCCAGCAGTGGGTCCGTCCTGGAGCCAGCTGGCATTGGCTCTCTGCACATGTGGGAAGCTTCTGGCAGCTTCTTGCAGAAGCCACCCCTGTAGCCCCCTGCTACCAAAACCTTGCCCCACAAACCCAATAAACAAGCTGTCATGCTTCAAGTCTAAACAAAAAATAATGCTAACACACTTTTTACAAATAAAAAAAGCTTGTTTGCAAAAAGTGTTGTTTTCTTTGTATAAATAACTAGTTCTCAAAGTTTTCTACTTTAAAAATAAATTTATTTACCAGCTAAGGGTAATCAACAAGTCACGCAAAAAACTGTAGTTCAGACTGAAGATTTTAGCTTCCCAAGGGAGTAGAGGAGTATTCAGAAATTACAGGAACATGCCAAAAATTAAGGTACTCCAGGAACAAGGACCTTGACATCTTCATGTGCTCAAGTTAAAGAGCTGTCTATGGAGGTACCTAGTGGTACTGTGTGAGACAGCACCAGCTTCCAGCTCAGATGCAGGCCAGGGTGCTGTGTGACACCTGGCAGCCCTCAGCCTCATCCAGCACTAGGCACCTGCCTGCCAGGTAGCACGGCAGAGCCCTCGTGCCGGCAGGACCTGGCACTTGGCTCACACGGGCGTGCTGCCCGCTCCACTCACAATGGAAAAGCAAAGCCTCTGCCACAGCTGCCATCCATAAAAGAGCGATAACAACATCTCTGCCTCACAAAAGTACTGCAGAGAAAATTGAATTTGAGGTGGGAAGCATTCAGAGACAAAAAGTGGATATTTTTATGAACAAATTTGGAGTCTTTTAAATCAACAACTAAACATTTGAAGCAACATGGTTATTATACCCTGCATTCAAAAATACTGCAAAGATCACATACACAAAACCACAGCCCTTCCTCTGTTATCTTCCTCCACATTCTCCAAGGAAATGCCACACAGAAAAGCACATTTGTTTTATATACAGTGATATATTGCATTTGATGCTATAATTAAAAACATAATTAAAAAGCAAAACCAATTAATATTGTCCACTATGGAAAAAAAAACTAAATCACTGGACTGTATCATACATCCATCTTAACTATGGCTAACCAACCCAGAAAACAAATACTACTTTAAAAATGGCTCAGATGAAAAGGAACATTTTATGAACTACCACTGCTCCTCTGAGCTGGGCCTCCAGAACCAAAAGGTAAAGCAAATAACAGGAACTCATCCAAAACTCCAGAGCTTCAAACGCACAAAGTGAGGCCTTACACTCCAAAAACAAATAAAATTTATAGAATCATTTCAGTTGGAAAAGACTTTTAAGATCATTGAGTCCAACTATAAACAAAACACTAACAAGTCCACTACTAAAACATGTCCCTGAGTACCACATCTACGCATCTTTTAAAAACCTCCAGGGATGGAAACTCAACCTCTTTCCTGGGCAGCCTACTCCAAGTCTTGACCACCCTTTTTGTGAAGAAATTTTTCCTAATACCCAATCTAAACCTCCCCTGGGAACAAACTGAGGTTTTTCCTCTCATCCTACAACTCATTACTTGGGATAAGAGACTGACCCCCACCTTGCCACAACCTCCTCCAGGCAGTTGTAGAGAGTGACAAGGTCTCCCCTGAGCCTCCTCTTCTCTAGGCTAAACACCACCAGCTCTCTCAGCCACTCTTAAGACTTTTGCTCCAGACCCTTCATCAGACTCATTCCTCCTCTATGGACACCTCCACCACATATACATATATATGTAAGTATTTAAATAATATATGTATATATATAAATAAAATCTACACAGCTGAAAACAGGAAAAAGCAATCTGCAACTAACCAGTGCCATCTGAACAGTTCTGATGAGATTCAGTGACCCTCACTGCAGAGGGTAGGTTGGATATTTGAATCTGAATGAGTCACTGCCCCATTTGCAATCACCACAGCAATTTATCTTTCTTATCTTGGACACCTAGCTTAGAAAGAGATGAATGGCCTTCTGGAGGTAATTATTTCTGTAAATTTAATGGAGATATAAGAGTAACCAGCTCAACACAGGCATCTAAATTTTAGGCAATTAAATTTGGACAGAGAATTAAACTTGTGTCTACTGTTGGAGCATAACTCCAAGACTACACATTCCTGACAACAGGCATCAAGACAAGAGCACAAGAGCTACATTTTGAAATGCACAGGCTAATATTTACCTACTATTTGAATGCAACTTGAATGCAAGAAAAGCTTTCAGTATAGTCAGAAAAGATGAAAAATTCTTCTGCAAAATAGTGAGAATCATAACATTAGGGAAAACAAAATTCTGTCCTTATAAATAGCAATTAAAAATATGTATGTACTCATTCAAGCTCTTCTGAGAATCCTAAGAAATCCTCCAGTTTCCTGAATGCCAAAGAAAAAGTCCTTCTTAGGAGGAACTAAACTTGTGCTTCCTCCTCTTTCCTCTAATAGGAAGACAGAAACAGCTAGTACAGTCAGTCTTGTAGAGGACTCACACAAGAAGTTAACACGTCTGAAGCACTGGAAGGATGCGGACCTGCTGGAGCAAGTCCAGAGGAGGGACACAAAAATAATCAGAGGGATGGAACACCTCACCTGTGAGGAAAGGCTGGGAGAGTTGGGGTTGTTCAGAATGGAGAAGAGAAGGCTCCAGGGTGACCTTATTGCAGCCTGTCAATACATGAAAGGGTTTATAAAAAGGATGGGGACAAGCTTTTAAGCAGGCCCTATTGTGATAGGACAAGGGGTAATGGTTTTAAACTAAAAGAGGGTAGGATTACAACTAGATATAAGGAAGCAATTTTTTTTAAATTAGGGTGAGGAAACACTGGAACAGGTCACTCAGAGAGGTTGGTGGATGCGCCATCCCTGGAAACATTCAAGGTCATGAAAGAGGCTCTGAGCAACCTGACCTACGCTACCCATGGCAGGGGGGCTGGACTAGATGTCCTTCAAAGGTCTCTTCTGACCCAAACTCTTCAATTATTTTATTAATGGCATGAAGTTGGATATGCATGCTACAAAATTTCTTCACGACCTTAAAGCCTCAGAAATATTTTTCATACACCAGAGCTCTTTAATTCACACCGAACACCAGAAAATACTGTTAATATAATTAACTAAGAGATTCGATAGAAATTGAATCCCCCCTCTCCATATTCCACCGACAAACTGTGAATGCCTAACTAAACAACTCAGTAAGGGCTTCTGTCTTTCTGGACATTCAGGCTATGCTTATCCTTTATGGCCAACTATTTATTTTGTCTTTACCGATTTAAGGATCTAGACACTGTCTGCTCAAAAATAAAATATAAAAAAAATGCTTCTCATGAGACCATTTTAACATCCCTCTCCACAAACATGATTTGCTCCCTTTTCTTTGATATTACTCATAACTCTTTGAAAGATCAAGTCACTGCCTACACTTTGGCAAGACTATTAGTCTGTTGACTAGTGAGAAGTTAAGAGAAGTTAATGGTCTGACAACAGAAAATTTGGCTTTCATGCAGACTGGTCAAATAGCCATATGAGTCACAGTGCTGATCTCATAAAGTTGTTTTGCCCATACAAATTTGATCAGAGAACTCCCTCTTTACTCACAGACTTCTTCCTGAACCAGACACCACCTGGTTCTTCATTAGCCTTTGCTACGCATTTTGTTTAACTGCACATACTCTGTGTGTATCTCCTCTGAAGTTTGGTCAATGGCTAGATGCAATTCCTGATCTCTGTGCTAACAACTGCAATCACAAAATTTACCACAAAGAGTCCCACCTCACAAAACTACACACATCCAAGTACTCTTGACATGAATTAAATCCATACATTCTGTTCCTAATTCTGAAAATTTTAATGGGTCTGAATTAACTCAACTCCAGCTCCATTTTCTATAGGTAAATGAAAATATATCATCAAAACTTATATAACAATAAGTGTATTCATAGCACTACCTATTTTACCAGTGAGGTTAGATGGGGTACTTTGTGAGCAAGCCTAGTGTGGTGTTCTACCGGCACTAGGGCTTCAGATGTTCACCTCCAGCCACGTGCAGCACTTACAAACTGCAGCTTTCCCTTTAAGTTGTATGAGGAGTTTACTCCTCATAAAACTGAAAACAGCAAGCTTTGGTACACAGAAATGCAAAGGACACTGATAAAAATAGTGACAAAAGAGAAATAAGGGTGAAGAACAAAGGTAGAATAAAATGACAAAATAAATAAACTTGTCTCTGCTTTTTTTTTTTTTTAACATTACTTCAACTAAGGCCATTTTTCTGCACTCTGATGTTCTTTCAGCAGTATTCAGAAAGGATATGCAGAAAACATGGAGCAACATGAGGCATGTCTTTACTGTCATGAACAAGTAACCAGTATGACAGCCATTTTGTCAGATAACTAGCTCCTTTTTAAAAATGTTCTTCCTTTTTCTCTTTTTGCTTTAGGGTTATTTGACTGGACCTAATATGTTAGCACATGTGAAAACATTGTAAGAGGAGACCCATGTTCTTGTTATCTATTTGGCGTAGTGCTGATTAACTGCAAGTCCTAATTACCGGCAATTCTGCCATCCTTCATTAATACACACCCACCCCCACTCAACTACTTCAGGTTCTGTTTTCCTTACAAGTTTTACAGATAGTTAAATTCCAGTCTACTTCCATCTGAAGTATTAAGAGCTAAACACCTTAGTACACACCTGCTCTTGACCTCTGACAGCTGAGGGAGGGGTTAGAGAGCAAAAGTAATGCATCAGAATAGACGGAGAAGTTAAATTCACAACTCTTGCATTCTGATTTCCAGGAAGAAGACAATACAACTAACTTGGAGTTAGGACAAGTTATAGTGCCTCATCGTAAGAGTGAGGAAGAAGTTAAATTTTTAAAATAATGTTCAGGACCATCATCTTCCTTATTTTGAATAAATCAAGATAAGTTCAGCTGAATCTATGAAGACAGTCCCCTTCAAAAATTATTCTCTCCTGTACTACAGGATAATTATCTGCCAATAACTACGTATGTTCTATAAAATAAATCATAAGAGAACATCATCCCTCTCAGCCATTTTTATTTTGGACAAATTCTGATAAAATCCTTTCTGCACCTGCTGAAATTTTATCTACATCAATATTTCAAGAAACTATCACTTTTTAACCTGTCTTGAATGAAGAGCTTAGCTTCTGCTTCTAAAATCATGAAGGGATTAAAAACGTTTTACCACAGCTGCACGTTGTCCTAGCAAAGAATAACTGCAGTGGATAATTGCACAACAAATAACATCATACACAAAAATTAGAACTCATCTTAGAGCACTGCATAAACACAGCATCTCTCCACAATCTCAGGGCTAGGCATCTGATCCTTTGTCACTTCCTTCTGTTGAATTTGCTCTAAGTGCTAAAATACACACAAAGGGGAAAAAAACCCCAACCAAACAAACCCACAGAGGCACTCACTAAACCTAAGGGGTAATTTGCTTGAGATCCTGAGGTAACTCTAAAGAAAGTTTGATTATATATAAAATGGGGAATGGCATCAAAGAAGAATGACTATTCACAACAGTGTGTATTACAGATTCACAAAGCACAGGAGGCGGAATACACATTTCAAATCCCCAGGGCCTGAGCTGGTATCCATTTTACCTAGACTGAAACACTCCAGCTGCTAAACTAACGAGCATAAGGCAGAGACAGGCACTTTTGCCAAATTTCTCTTCCCTCCTTTTGTATTCAGTACTTAGAAAAAGCAAACACTTCACAGATTAAACAGATAAACCATTTCACATGAAGTCTGGGTTCTTCATTTTTGTTTTAGTGACCTAATCCAAAAGTTTTTAAAATGCAGTTCAATTACTCTTAGAAAAACAATGATTATATATTATGCAGTCTGTCCAGCAGCCATGTCACACAGATGAATTCTAATCACGCAGGCCAATTTTAGCCAAATTTGACAAAGAAACAGAGGTCTCAAAGACAACTAAGTTTCCCCTAAGTTTCACAGAAATCAGCTGCCTGGTAGAAGCAAGACATACAAATTAGCAGTCGCATTGTGGAAAAAGGAAACAGAACTTGGCTGTCATCCATCTCCAGCAGCAGCAATCAACTGGTCAATTGAAGCACTCGCCTAGCTCCAAACCAGCCATAACACAGGCTGGTGCTTGCCAAATGCAGAGGGACGTGAGAGGAAGCCAAATGTGTTCTGGGGTAGGACAGGCCACACGAAGGAAACGAAGGCATGATAGTACACAGGCGCTGGGCAGCACCAAGGGCAGTGCAGCAGTCCCTTCACAGGAGTCAAAGGGGAAAGTTTGCAATAATTAGTTTAGTATTAGGAGCTTGAAGACAACCATGCTTTCAGATTGCCACAGCCCTGAAAAGCTTATTTTCAACTTGTTTTTCATTTCATCAATGGAGCCAAGTAATCATATGATGCTACGACTCAAAACTGGACTATTTACTTTCTTTAATACAAGAGTTTTAAAGCTTATGCTCTAATATTCTGATAAGAAATAATGAAATCAAGTCTGTGCCACAACATTTAGGAAGCAATATTAAGCTAAAAGTACATATTTAAAAAGTACATAAATATGCATCTGCATTCTGTAGAAAAATATAATTCCCGGTATATGATGGGGGCGGGCAGGCAGACAAGCAAGAACCAGCAGAGATAAGACATCTAAGCAATAACCACCTCTCAGCCGAGAAGTAGGAACTGATGACACCCTCCATCTGCCAAATAGTAAAACAGGTATATATCATCTTCACAGAGAAAGACGGCGTGATAAAGCTTAACTTTTTCATTCTGCATAGGAACATACTGACGTCCAGTCACCAATTCTCACAGAACTGTGCAAGCCAAGTCCTACCTCTTGTAACTGCAAATGACTGTTGGCACTCTTACACTCAACTCTTTCTACCCAAAATCACAAGTACATGATGGGCTAAAAGACACCATGCAAAGGCTACACACCTGCAATTTTGAAACTTTGATGTAATTTACCATGCACTAGATTTAGCCTAATAAGCTGGTAATTAACTTTTTTTGAGGGGTAGAGGTTGAATAATACCGTATCTGCACCACATCACATTCTCTCAGTCATGAGGTACTCTCCTCTATAATGACAAAGATCGAATACGTATCTCCCTTCCTCTTTCTCCTTGTCCTCATCTGCTTTTCCTAAACTCTCCCTCCTGTCTGCCCTTCTCTTTGTTACTTAACAGTAACGAAGCAGATCAAAAACACAGAACACCTTTCTTTTAAAGACTAACTAGAACGACCAGGTTTCTTCACCACGAAAAAGACCACAGAGGGTATTTAATATATCCACATGGTTGCAAGTTACATTAAGGAGATAAAAAGGGATTGGCTACTCACCATCCCTAAGTTAGCAGGTGGAAAATTGAGCAAACTTAAGAAAAGGGAGTTTCATACAGCATATGAAGTTGTTATTCACTATTCTGTGGCTGCTAAAATTTAACATAGATTCAAGAAACAACTGCACAGATCCATGCAAAAGAAGTTCATCAAAAGTTTACTAGAAAGAAAACATCTAGCTGAGGAAATTGCTGAAAAAAACCCAATAGTTAAAAGCTGGGGAAACATCTGAGACATCATCTCTGCACATTTGTCACACTCTGGGGCTTTTCTACAAACATAAGTTATTGCACTTGATTAGAGACTGTTCTGGGACAAACTTTGATGGATACAGTAAAGGACAGCTGAAGACCATCCCCTGTAGAGAGTAAACAAGGGAAGATGTGCATGAATGGAATGATTTAAGCTTCTTGGACCTGTAGCAAAGTCAACTCAAAATACCACTTCCACTTAAAACAAAGAGATCTTTTGTGCTGGTCTCCACACACTCCAGTGCAGAAATTAGAGAAATCATAGGTTTAGGTAGCAGCCAGACCAAAAAAAGCCATTCTAGGAATGGTTCTTATAAAGTACTTACTCTCTATGTAATACATATGTTCTATAATAAAGTAGTACACTGCCTTTCTTCTTCCTACACATCAGCATAGCTTGTGCTGGCATAAGCATGCCAAAATTTTATTAACATAACCACACTACAGCTTAAAAGAGATGCACAACTTTTCATCAAAAAACAAGTAACACAAATCATTTTTGTTGGGTTTTTTTTTGGGGGGGGGGCAGGGGGCGGAGAGTATAGAGGATGACATGCTAGTAAAAATTGAACAATGCAAGATGTACCATCACAGCAATTCGTTCGCCAAAAGGAACACCCCGGAGTTCAACAATAAGAGCCAAACCATACTCCTCCTCCAACCACTGACGCTAGGAAGTAGCTGAACAGAAAGCAGCTCTGTGGGTTCATGATGTAAAACAATTTGAACACAAACCCGTGTCCCCGTACAGTGGTAAAGTCTAAGGACATGCTGGGCTGCAACAGCAAGATTGTAGTCAGCAAATCAAAAAATGTCATAATTTCTCTCCTCACAGCACAAAGCCATGTCTAAAGTATTATGTCCAGTTTCAGGGGTCCCCATTATGAGAGAACACCCACAAACTGAAGACAGGCCACTGAGATGTTTTGGGGGCTGCAGCCCATGTTCATAGGAGACACCAAGAGTACCAATGTTCATCCCAAAGAAGAGCAGACCAAAGAAGGAAGTTGTTGTGCTGCCCCACCACCTGAACACGGCTTAAGGAGACAAAGCCAATTCTGAGTACTGTGAAGTGAAATGAGAAAGTGCAAGAAACATAGGCTGAAACATGGGAAATCTCAAATGGATGTAAGAGAAAGAAAAATTTTCCCAAAGAGTGGCTAAACACTCTAGCAGGCCACCTTGGAGATATTCAAACTCAACTAGACAAGACCTTCAGCAAGGTGACCTAGCTTGAGTTAGCCCTGCTCTGATCAAGGGCTGGGATTAGGATGGCCTCTTCAGAATCCGGCCAAGTAAACATTTTTTAAAATTATATATTGACCAAAAAAAGCAAAACCTGGCGTCTTTACAAGAATTAATTCCCAAAAATACTTTCTCAGAGGAACCTTTTCTACATTTTTTTCCCAGCAAGGATACTTAAAAATTGGCTTATTGAGACTGGAATATGTAACATAATATTCTTACTTATAAATAACAAAAGGCTCAATCTTTAGTAGACCAAGTATAAATATGATCATTTTTAATCACCTTATTTAGCTTATCAGCTGCATTAATGAAGGAAGCTATTCACATTTCTCAATTTAAGCTGTAAAATCTTACTTTATTACCACACAAAAGCAGCACTGAACCATAAAACTACAAAATGAAGCTTAGAAACATTATTAATTGGTATTTTGTTATTAAGGCATGTCTTCCATACCAGTGTCAAAAACCTGGACTACTTCTGCTTCAAGAAACTCCATATTAATTTCAGAAATAATAAAAGCTTAACATGCCCAGTGTTTGCTGACTCAAAAAGCAAGATGCTAAGCAAATACCTTCAGTTTTATTTGAAACATTTAAAACAGAATTTTATCACCAACACAAAGACACCAAGAATAGCTGCTATAGTGAGAACTGATCTTAGAGAATCAATTCAAGTGCTCTAACTAAAAAAACTTAGCTTTTCAAGATACCCAAGGCACATCCCTCCCTCCTACATACCAGAACTGGCACAAACAAAAAAAGAAGTTATGGTCTGCTCAGAAGACAAGGATGAAAGATAAGGATCACTACTGAAACAATGAAGTACATTAAAACTGAAATGTCAGGCAGAAAGTAATTTCTTTTACAGCTGTGGCCATCAACACTTAAAACACATACATCCCTATTACTATTACTGTGTAATTTTAACTCAGCACAGAAATTTTTTCTGGATACAGAGCAGTTATTTTCAACCCTCCAAAGGTGTCCTATTTATTTTTATTCTACTTTGTGCTAAAATAGCCATTTCTACAGACCTTTAAAGCTAGATTTATAGCATATTTACAAAATATCACTCACAAGTAAGCAGCATGAAGGCATGTACTCTTGCAGTGTAAAAGAACACACACAAAGACTTGTTTACAATTAATTTGAAAAGCTCTACAGCAACAGAGATTCATATATTTCCAAAACTAAAAAAATACTACTGCACCTATATGGCATTCCAAAGGGCTTCCAATGATTATATCCAAGTTGCAGTTCATCAGTGTTGTGGTTTAATCCAGCAGGTAGATAAACACCACACAGCCACTCATTCCCTCCCTGTATTTGTTTGGGGTGAAATTGCAAAACTTAGAGGTGACCACGGCATCAGGCATTTGGCTGAACTATCCCACACACCCTACTACCACTCATAACTACCCGGGGCCGGGGGCAAATCTCTATGTCATGTCCTTAAATAGTTGTTTTGCCCTGAACAAGACCTGAAACACATTCAGGAGACATAGAAATAGGAACATGCTGGTTTGGACATGCCGAGGACACTAAAAGTTCTCCAGAGCTACTGCAATTAGCCTGTAGGAGAGGGGGAAGATGGAGGAGTGTCCCCCCCGCAGCCAGGACTGTCCGAGGAGGAAAGGTGCCCAGTGCAATTATTACTGGTTCCCGTAGATGGCTCCCGAAGCTCGGAGATGGCGGCAGCGCTGAGCACACGCACCACAGCAGTCTCACAGCCACAAGGTTACCGGGAGCCAGCGCTACAAAGTTCAACGCAATGAAAACCTCAACCCAGCCCCCAGAGGTGACGAAGAGCACAACACGGAACATACACAGCAAGTATTGTTACTTATACAGCACATACATATATAATACACTTAGACATTTAAAGCAAGTATTGTCAATACACAACGAAGCTCTGAACACACAAATCAATACCGTAAACTAAAAGAGGGTAGATGAAGATGAAATATCAGAAAGAATTTTTAACTGTGGTGAGGCACTGGAAGAGATTGCCCAGAGAAGCTGTACATGCTTCATCCCTGGAAGTGTTCAAGGCCAGGCTGGATGCAGTTTTGAGCAATCCAGTCCAGTGGAATGTGTCCCTGCCCATGGTAAGGGGGTTGGATGGAACTAGGTAATCATTAAGGTCCCTTCCAACCTAAGCCATTCTATGACTCTACAATTACAACAAATTCGTTTCAACATGCTCCAGTCAGATCTTCCACTATTTAAAATCTTTATGTCCCATACTGGGTGCCAAAAAAGGACTGTCGTGATTTAACCTGCAGGTAGCTAAACATCACACAGCCACTCGCTCATTCCCTCATCCACAGTGAAATGGGGAAAAGAGCTGGAGAAAAAAAATAAAGTAAAATTTCTGGGTTGAAATAAAGATAGATTAATAGGACACAAAAGGAAGAGAAAATAATAAAAATTATAATCATAATGGATTTGTATATACATAACAAGTGATGCTCAATGCAATTGCTCATCACCCATAGGCCAAGGCCCAGCCATTTCCTAAGCAGCAGCCCCCGGTCAGCTTTCCCCCGTATATACACTGACCATCATGCCATGGAATATCCCTACCATCATGGCATGGAATATCCCTTGGGACAACTGGGGTCAGCTGTGCCAGCTGTGTCCCATCCCAACTCCTTGTGACCACCAGCCTCCTTGCTGGTGGGTTGACGTGAGAAGCTGAAAAGTCCTTCCCAATATAAACACTGCTCGGCAACAACTAAAACATCAGTGTGTTATCAACAGTATTCTCATCCTAAATCCAAGTACAGGCCTGTAAAACATGTGAAGGTGATCATCCAAACTACTGCAAAACCAAGTTAAGCATCCATAAGTGCAGTCTGAACATGCAACCAGGAGCATACTTTTCCTAACTGATAATATTCTTTCATTAAAATGCTTGTAGTTATACCCACAGAGTTGTAATAGAGATAACACTTTTTCAAAGTTAGTAAAAATTTGAAGACCACTCTGTGCA
Organism: Struthidea cinerea; assembly: GCA_013397865.1. Classification (NCBI taxonomy): domain Eukaryota; kingdom Metazoa; phylum Chordata; class Aves; order Passeriformes; family Corcoracidae; genus Struthidea; species Struthidea cinerea. The sequence goes on along the minus strand of VZTI01002434.1, from coordinate 431,404 downwards.
AGAGAAAATATGCATTGTCCTTCACTACTACTGCTATAAATAAAGTGTAAAAAAGTCTGCCATGATAAGACACCAAATGATGTTCCCTTTCATACTGTTTACTTAAACGTTCTTTGAAGTAACAGGTAAAAATCAGGTGCTGAAGTAGCTCACTATCAAGATTTATTTTCATATTCTTTGATTTAATTAATACTTTCAATTTAGTGTTTTGGCATTGCAGGCTCAAGAAGAGAAAGGATTTAAATTAAGCACTCTTAACACTCAAGAGATTCATCTAACCTCCCAGCCAGATGATGTGTAACCAGAGAACAACATATGGTCTTTATTCTCCCTGCTTTTTTTGAATGATCCTCTAATTCAAGCTTTCACTTCCTTTCCTTCCCAAGTTAGTCACAGAAACATTTCATCTGACAGAAAATTACTTTCTGTTCTGTCACTAAGTTGGGGCGGAGAGGGGGGGAGCGAGAGACTCAGTAATTACTGTTATTAAAAGATAAAAATTATGTTATTATTTTAAGAATCAAACAACATTGACACACAGTAATTATTCTGAACAGAGAAAAAATACTGGAAGACATTTAAGAGTAGAATTATGCAGTTACAAAGCACAAAGTTCACCTCTAGTGCAACAGTATGAAGAAAATATGACCACAGCTAAAGCACAACAGCAATTACTCTTCCAGACTAAATTAAGCTTTTTCCATTTATCATGTTATTATCATATGGTGGCATGGTTTAGTTAGGAACTAAAATGTAAATTAGGAAAACAGAATAGAGACTACTGAAGTGCTCAGAAATACATTCTCTTTCCTTCTCTTCCCCATTCCCAAAATTACATACTAGTAAACCCTCAGCAGCATTCTCCAAGGAAATCTTTTCCATCTCAAAACCACAAATAGAGAATCTTTTTGCCTAAGCATCCAAAATCATAAATGAGCATAAATTGAAAATTTCTGCAATAGTTATTTGATCAAGGCTGAAAACTCGGTACATTTACAAAACTTAACACATCAAGCATAAAAACACCTTGAAATTCTTGTTGCCTTATTTGCTTATTCTGTAGCAATTCTGTCCACTTTAGACAATTCTTCAAAATAAAATTCTGAAATGTATGCCAGAAATTTTCAGACGAAAATCAGTGTGAGAGATTTCTTTGGCCATTAAGAAAAAAAATTACCAAAAACTGTTACTTACTATTTAATGACACAAAAATTGATTGAAATCATTTTATGCTACATATTCAAGAATGATTTGACTATTAAACAAACCCAAAACTATTTATCTTAAAATATTAAGTATAAAAAAAGACACATCCACTTCCTTCACTTACTCTGATTTTCATAGTTACAAACAAAAAAACAAACCTGGTATTATTTTGTATCAAGAATTGTAGATAGCACTCAAGTGAAAAGTTGTAGAGGCATTTGGCAAGCATTTGCCAACAGGCAGAATGCCAGGCTGTTTCTTACTCTAGCTGAACTACAACTCTCTAATCTATCAAAACCTACCTGTGTACTACACAGACGATTGTGTATCGTACCTTACATCTGAATTTAAAAACTTGAGTAAATTAAAAAGTTGAGTAAATTTTTAAAACCAAGAATCATGACTGTGCTCATAATACATTCTGCTTTCAATGAAAAGCAGCTTGATGGATCATATTTTTACATAGGGATCCTCTCAGCATTCCTTACCTGCTCATTACTTTAACATGAAGTGTGCCTCATTCAGAAATCACTACTCTGCACAGTCGGAACCAAAGCCTTGAAAATCACCCACCTTCTCTTCAGCTCCTTCACTGATGTTTTCCCCCCTCACGATCTTCTCCAAATAACAGTTAAATGGAAAACTTCACACTCACTAGTACTTTCAACTGTATAACAGAAAGTGTGCTAAGAAGCTGAAAAATGTACTCTTCATTAGCACTACAATTCTAAAAAATAGTTTAAAGTTCATCTCTGCTTTGTATTTAAAACTGTCTTGGGCACAATATCACAGTTACAAAAGTAAAAAAAAGTATGCACTTGGAAACTCTTGAGTAAACTTAACTGCCCCGATGCCTTTTAAAGTCTGCCACACTTCCACTGTACAATGAACCTAACAGAAATTATGGCAACATCAAGGAAAAGAAGTGGAAATGTGCTTCCATAATAAATGGCAATTTCCATTTCTATCGTTCTAACAAGCAATACCATGAAACAAGATGATCCAGCTGTTTAAAGACGTATTTTACCCGTTGAGTACACTGCCATCAATATCAGAGCCAAGTGATTTCATATCCCCATTAAATAGGAGAATAATATTATTAACGCCCTTCATAAGGGTACTGGATAATGCACACTTCTAGCCTGCGATTTAATGATGTATCCTGATTTACATCTATAAGTACTTAAACATTGAGATCGTACATATTGTATTTTACAACAGTAAAAGAATATAACACAGTGCGACTTCAGCAGACTGAAAAAAACAAGTGAACGCGAGTCTCTAACAACTACTTAATAGAAGAGATTTAGTGATAACACAGGCACACTGTTATCTAGCAGTAATAGCTGCAATGCAAAAATGTCAAACTTTTCCAGGTAACACACAGATATGTGCCCAAGATAACCTCACTAACTCCAAACTTTGATAAGATAAGCTTCCAGCAAGCAGCACTGCTGTAAAACAGCAGATGCTAGAAACAGCCCCTGCAGTCAGAAACTGCTGGACAAGAACTCTTGCAAGCTTTCGGCTCCTTGAGAAGATTTGCTACTCCATGATTCATAAGAGGCCAACAAGCCACAGCAATTTGACATACAAAAGTCACAACACTGTGGAAGGTTTTCTTTGTTCATGTAACAAAATTCTTTCCTTTTTTTCTTCTCAGATACAAGCTGTGAACACTCTTTCTCAGTCACATTTTCCCAAGAAAATGCTGGCAGCCACCCTAAAGCGTTAAATTGAACACAAATATTCTACAGCTGGGGCTGTGCCAAAGACACAGCTGCCATGCCACTGAGAGTATCTTGAAGCTGTCTGAACACACATGGCTTTTTCTTCTCTGGCTTTCTTCAACAGCTTTTTTTCGGGTATGACACAGCACTAGAAGCTCAAGCTGTTCCTGGAGCACTAAGAGACAAACAACAAGAAAGAAAAAGCCAGTCTTGACCACCGCCTCCAGACAGTACTCCCTCACAAAGAAGTGAGTTCAGCAGTCTGTTCTCCAGTAAGTCTTCACCTGCTGTCAGTTAATGCCATCACTCCCATTTCCAAAACCTAGGCTACATTTCCCAAAGTGAAGGGCTCAAAATGATGCCAATACAAGAATGCCCATCATGCTTTAATTACTTACCAGTGGTACAAAGATTATTCAAACCACTTTCTTTTTCCTCAAATGTGCAAAGAAGCTCAAAGGTTGTACATCAGTCCTAGAGCTGTCCAGTCCACCTAAAATCTGACACCTCATGACTATGCATTTTATTAAGTACATAAAAAGTGATTCAAAACATTCCCATACTATTCATCCCCCAGAGAGCCTTTCCTTCTTCCTGTCAGCTCTATCAGAATTACTCTTACTGGAATTAAATATGCTGCTTTTGCTCTAAAGAAGTAGAAAACCTACTATTTCTGAAAGTATGAACAATATGCACAGCTTGGAGAATCATCTTAAATTTATTTTAATTGTATTGCTATGACAATCAGAAAAAAAACCCAGAAAACAACGGTGTATAGGACATTTAATATCCAGTGTTTCCAAGTGTAAGTCTATCTAAGTAAAACTTCAGGACAGCTTTGTGGATGCTGAAAAGCTTTGGTAGAGAAATCTTTCAGCTTTCTGCAGCGTTCTGTGAGAACTTTGCAGTTCTCACAGAAGCTATGAAAACACGGCTATGGGTTTTTGTAAACTAACTCTTTATCTTGCACCTGGGTTTGTTATGCAAGATTGATATGGTTCTAGCTTTCTAATATTTTGGAATAAGTGTCTTAGAGCTTGACCAATCCCCTGAAGGGGTGGATGGCCGAGCACCCAATTGTCTTATGCCATTCAACACACTCTTTTTATAAAAGATGAATTAATTAATTAATTAATAAAGGTCAGAACTGCTTTCCCTTCTGAACTTAGTTGTGCCATTCCTCGTCGTCAGTGCCGCTCACAGTGACATCGCTTCTTACTTCTATGTACTCCTACAGTATTATTTACATACAGCTGTGTTTTAACCAGCAGTAACACATGAAATATACACATCGAAAATCCTAATGAATATCACTCTGTTATCAGGACAAATGATAACAGTACCCTACTCCAAAATCACCAGCTACCATCCCACCATCTTGCTGCTCAAATACTCAGGGTCTGGGGAGTGTGAGCACACAGAAATTGAAGAGAGAAGGAAACATCTGTCTCAAGAGTCTTATAACATGATTTCAGAATGCAAAGTCTTTGCAAAGGTCTGAGACCCAGTTCATCTATAGGCAACATCTACTCCAAATGCCTCATATTTCTACCTTCTAGATGACACAGGCTTTCTAATAATTTAAATTACCAGGAACATGTAAGTTTAAAAGAATCTATTTTTGCTCAAATGGTAACATACTGACCTCCAGAAAAATCTAGACTTCTTAAACACACTGCTGCTTTTATTAATTCACCCTTCCATTGAGAAATTCATTTGGCTTTGCTGGAAAAGGCAAATAATAACCAAGCATGCTGCTATTCTATCCCTCCCTCAAATCCCTACCAAAATCCCATTTTTACATGCTTTGCTTAATCAGCCCAGAACAGTAAATCTCAATTGTGTAACAAGCTCCACCCCATCGCCTTGCTTATGTGGTTTCAATTAGTTTAACAACTGATTATTTGAAGAAAAATTGATACAAAGTCTTATGAAACTCAGCAAACGGGAGATAATGTGCAGCATTTAATATGAGTTCTTCAAAGAGCACCAGCTAAAAAAGAGGCAGAAAGAAGGAAAGTAGTATGTCATTGAGTCAAACCCATTAAGTAACACTTGTCCTAACGAAGTATTTGCATCCCATAAAGAAGGCAAAGCCTAAGAATTACAACGCTAAGTAAATAACTTCTAAAACAAGGCTCAATACATTCAAAATTCCAAGGAGTCCAAAAATGAGACTAGCTATGGAAAACCTACACATTCCCAGAGAACTCATTGATTGGAAAGATCAATCTGAGACACACTATACCAAGAAAAGTAAGGCCACTGAAAAGGTGGGTGTTAAAAAAAAAGTCTGCAGCAATTTAAAGGTCTTTTAACTTTAGTTTTTCTTTCCTCCTTTTTTTTTCTTTCACAGTAGCAACAACTTCACTCTAACTTGTGACAATTCTATAAATCAAGGACATCTTATATTAGTGCTTTAGCTTCCCAGCAGAGAAACGAACAGGTGAAGTGTGTGTCCCTCAAGATGGCACATAAATCGATTTGAGATCTCACATAAAAAGATGCAGGGAGAGTCTGTCCCAGCAACTAAAGAAAACCAGGAGGGTGAGCTGCAGCAAGGCAGTGGAAATCACAGCCGAGATGGAGTGCATAGGGGACTGTCACACTTGCTTTGCCTTTTCTCTCTGTTTTCAACAGCCCAGTTCATTTTTCTCCAAATCCTGACTCCCTCTTCCCTCATCCCGAATCAAGAGAAGAAAATCCTTTCTTCAGCAGAACTATGGTGTGAGGTCATTTACCTAACAATATAAAAATAAGAACATAACCGGTGTTTTAACTTACGCAGTCTAGGTCTATCTGACACAGTTCCATTTTTGTCAAGGGTGGCCAGAGGCAGATGATCCAGGTCAAGAATGCAAACCACAGCAAATCCATAGACATAAATGTTCAGAGTAATTCCTGGCTATCAGCCATTTTAGAGCTGGTAGTCCAACTTCACTGTAGAGTTCAGTATTCAGTGCAACTATCCCTACCTGCTTTGCCCAATTACAATTTTAACTCACTTACATTTTTTCTGCTCCACAATATCATGTGCCAAATAAGTTCCACAATTTAATTAGACGTGGCTTGACAAGCTACTTTAATTTTTATCAGGTAGCAAGTTTAATTGACCATGTGGCCTAATTCTTGTCCTAAGAAAAACAGCTACTCTTGCTTTCTATTCATCATTTCTGTTTGATCTATGGATTTTATTGATCTCTATCATCTCTCCCCCTATTGTTCTGTTTTTCAGAGTAAAGATCTTCATCTTCCCAGCACAGAGTATCTTCCACACCTCTCATCCACGCTTTCACTGTCTATGAAACCCTTGCTGTGCTGGGATGACTACATTAATGCACATTGTTAATGATTTTGACACACCACTGATAAACATAATGACCTAACAATTATTTAATCCTTTGTGAACAATTCCCAACAGCTGTCTGACCACTGCCCTTCTCTGAGTAAGTAACAGGAACAAATATAGAGCTCATCACTGTCTATATAGGTTTACATTATTTTCCCCTGTATGAGAATCATTTGGCATTCACCAGAACCAAACTACACTTGTGTGTGAAAGAACTGGACAACGGTTTTGGAAGAGTTTGCTACAAGTACCCAACTAGTTCAGATTTTACCAATCCCCACAGATCAACAAACTGCTATGGTGCCACAGTACTGTCATTCCTTAAGAACATAATGAACCTCTTAACCCCAGCAGAAACCTACTGCTAACATTGTTCCAACATGAAGCAATCATTTATCTATCTAGTTTCTCATCTTTTAATCAACTGTACTAACCCACAGGATAACCATTTATCTTTGGCACAAATAAGCTTTGGTTGAGGTCCCCAGTAAAAAAATTTACCCACTTTTAAACCAATCTGCTACTGACTTCAGCAAATGCTTTCCAATTCTAAAGTTGCAGCATTCAGTGAGCAATAACTGTGTAGGATTTAGTAAGAGATCTGCTTTCATTTTATGTCCTGCCTGCACATTACATAAACCTCACCAAGTTCACCCCCTTCAGTTTTCTCTTCTGCAGAGCGAGGTGTTTCAAACATGTTAGTCCCCTACCTCCTTCCATCTCCTTATTTTACCTATCCTTTTTTGCATCTTTTAAGCAATTAATTATAGCCCTAAATTTGCTTCTTGACATTGTAACAATTTCAGCTAGTAATAATTATTTTTCAAACACCTAGCATCTTCTTCCAAAAGAAGAAAAAAGAAAAAGCAGCATCAGAATTAGTTTCTTGGGGTTGTTTCCTTAACAGAATGCAAAATGCTGGAGGTTCTGCACTCCTTTAGAGCAAAAATAACATAAAGAATTCAGGTTCTAACTACCCATTACTTGTGACCCAGCAGGAATGCAAAACGATCAAATCAGCCAGTAAGGGATACACCTGAACAAATAAAAAACGTGGCATTTTGTGATTTCATGGTACCAACCAAACTTCACAAGATTATGCACACCACAAAAGAAGTGCCAAGAATCTCAAAACAGATGCACCTCACCTGTGAAACACTGTGTTATGCTCGTGTCTAAGGAAAATCTTGTATCCTGCCTGGGTTTGCTCAATATGCAGAGACCAATTTCAGCTGGGTTTTCCAAAAATCGTTTTATTGGAATAGAAAAAAAACATGAGGGAAATTTGCAGAATTCTGGAACTGACTACTTTGCCCAATGCCTGCTGTGCTTTTAGAAAGTGGTGTTAGATTCATCCCTGTGAGAACTTCCTTGTGTTCCCAGGCATACACCTACTTTTGCTTTAGAGCTTGGATCACATCAGATGATTAGTCCTACAACAGGACACATGTGAACAAACCAATCTTAAATCCAGAGTTACCCAGTATGCAGCACATTACTTGCTGAAATACCAGAACCTCAGTTTAAAAGTCTGTTGTACATCAACTCTGTATTTGTCACTTACAAAGTATATACAACCACAATGACATTAATATAACGGTTTTCTCATGGACTGCTAAGCAATATTCTTTTGTTTCCAAACAACTAGTACAATTCCATTTGCTCTTCATCTCTGGGAGTAACTTTTCATAGTCACAATGTTGTTTACATAATCTTCAAAATACATTATATTTTACAAGACTGTATTTTTTTGCCATAGAGTTACTAATTTTTATGGCACCACACACTAGAATAAAAAAATCTGTACTAGTTGACAAGGAACTCGCAAGTACCTGTACTAAAAAAAATCTTTAGTTATTCAGTTTGCACCTCTTGCTTTCCCACAGAGATCAATCACCAGACCCAAGATCTGTGAACCACAGGCTAAACCTGCTGTAGGCCATGGCATATTGTTCATTTTTGACAATATGTTGGCATTTCCATGTAATAAATTCCCAAGCTCTGCAAAGATCTAGGAACACTGAGGAGGTCTTGGCTTGTCATATTCTCTTGTGAAATGCCACACAGGAAATTTAAAAAAACAAAACCAAAAACAAACAAAAAGAAAATTCTGTTGCAAGCCAGTAAGAAGTGCTTTGCAACTCATTGTTTACATAAGGGGATGTATTCTGCAGTCCTTCTGAACTTCACTTCTAGTAATAAAACTGGATTCACTAATTCATGCTCCATTAAGGTCCATATTTTAATAAGAACACTAGAAAACTGTTTCTGAAATTCACGAATGTAACTATAACAATACAAAAAGGTAATTGTGCCACTTGGGCTTCCTCCTCATGTTTGATAATTAAATAAAAAAGTTAATACAGAACTTCTGTTCCAAGACAGAGTATCTTTTTCACTGACATGTAATACAAATGCTTTATCTGTCCCCTAGCTGGAGCCAATATCTCATTCCAAGGAACAGTGCAGTGCATAACAAAAAGAACTAGCATCAAAAAATGCAGGCTTTCAGTGAGAGCTGCAGGGATCTGTCTTCAGAAAAACTACAATTCTGCACACAAACCACAGGGGCCTTTTACTCATTTCCATGAAACACCACTATCACCAAAAAAAAAAAAAAAAAAGAAACAAAAGAAAAAAGAAAGGCTCCCAGCTTTACCTACCACTGTTACATTTCCTAGGTAGGGCTAGTTTACCTTTCAGAAGCTGACAAAAATGTAATTGATATACTAAAGCCAAACATTACAAATTCCAAGACAATTTTATAACCAATAACTCTGACAATACCTGGTTGGGGGAGGGGAATAGATATATAATTACTGTTCTGTATTAACTACACTGTATTACTGTTTTACTTGAAAAATAACTTTATTTTTAATTCTGAATCATAAAATGTAAACACTAGTTGCAGAAACTGACACAAACAAGTGTCTGCATTAACTATTCTAACCTTGTAAGATTTAAGAAACTTACTGTAAAATTCAGTCAGTACAGGCAGTATTTTACAAGCTAGCAGATTTTCAACTAAGCAAGGACAACCTTTTTCTTTACTTGACGTGCCATGCGGTGCTTCTGCAGTTTAAGTGGGGACAGATTTTAACATATAAACTCAGTTTTGGTTTTGTATTAGAAAACTTATCATTCTGACATCAGGCGACAGCAACAGTAACAACCAATTTGGTACAAAACATTATTTAATCACCAGCGTAGTCAGACATATAATACTACATTAAACACCACTGAAGGCTCACTCACAGATGTGTTAAATAACTCTAAGATCTAATAATATGAGAAAAATCTTAAGTAAGAGCAACAGCAAAGCAGTTAGAAGCATGGATGTTCAGGTTACTATTCTTTTTAAAGTCCATGAAGACAGCTAAGCAAGATCGCCGAATCATTATTTCTTTTTCCACTCCACCTAACATTCCTCAAAAGTACAGGCATTAATTCCTCCCTCTTTCATACTACCCTCCCCAATGCAACTAGGTCAAGGCATAATTTCAGTGGACCTGATAATCAGCCCATTAGGGGCCCGATCAACGTTCAACCTCTGGCTCCTACCCTACAGGACTGCAAGAATAACAAGTGTTTGCAGCCATTCAAGAGTCTACACCCCCAAGGAGGGCAGCAAACACTGCAGAGGAACAGATTGTTTCAGAGGCACCTCATATTTGTACCTGAAAGCCATTTACCAATGGTACTCATTCGGCTGAAAAGGCAGTAAAACAACTCAGAGTTAAAAACTGTGATAAAATTTTGAATAGGCAATAGAAAGCAAGAAAAGCAAGCAAAGAAAATAAAACTACTTTTATGGAAAACTTTAGCATTTTTGGAGCGGTCTTAGTACAGAAGAGTAGAGGGGCAAGTTTCAAGGCACAGTCCAAAATTCCCGTTAAATAAGCTAATGTTATAAAATGTACCAGAAATAGTTATGATTATTTCAATTCAGCGATAGCCAGGAACCACAGGACTGTGCACTCTAGAACCACTTAGAACAGTATTTTTGAAGCTTGATACACGTATTCAAGAAGCAAACCTAAGGACACCTAATTACTCTGTTTGGTTACTGTTACCACAAAGTAGCACTGCAAAAGCTGGGCCAACAAACACGGCATCCCCAGCTGGTTAAAGGAGGTGATTATCCGGCTGCATTCAGCACTGGCGCAGCCTTACCTGCACTACTGTGCGCACAATTGGAAAACTATGTGAAGGTCCTTAAATACGTCCAGAGGACGGCAACAAAGCTGACGGCATGTCCTGTAAGGAGCAGCTGGAGACTTCGGTTTGTCTGTATTGGAGAACAGGAGGCTGAGAGGCAACCTCATTGCTGTCTTTCTACAGCCTCCTGAGCAGGGGAAGTGGAGAGGGAGGCGCTGATTTTTTCTACCTGGGATCCAGTGATAGGATGAACAGGGATGGTTCAAAGGTGTGGTAGGGAGGGTTCAAACTCGACATAAGGAAGCATTCCTTTACAGAGGGCATAGCCAAATACTGGAAGAGGCTTCCTAGAGAGGTGGTCGATGCCCCAAGCCTGTCAAATGTTTAAGAGGCTTTCAGCCAGTGCGCTTAATAACATACCAAGATTTTGTCAGCCCTGAAGTGGCCAAGCAATTTGACTAGATAACTGTTGTAGGTCCCTTCCAAGTAAATGATCCTGTTTTATTCTAAATCACAGGATACCCACTTTAACCTTTTGCATCTTAGACATACATGAAACCACAATCCAGGACAACCACTAACTTAAACAGTAAAACAGAAATATCCCCAGAACGCCATTGAAAGTAACACTGTGTCACGTAATTTGAGCATTTTTGCTCAATTACATCCAAAGTATGTTGCTCTATGTTTTAGCAGTTAGCACTGAACTTTAGGCTTGGTGAAAGACTTTCGAAGTAGTTAAGGAAAAAAGTTAGTGTTGACTAATCAGTGAATCACTTCAAAAAAACAAAACAATCAAACAAACAAAAAAGTCCCAAACCGAAAGAAAAACTTCCTACAGTGCAAACCCATCTTTAGGCTAACAAGTAAGTGCTTGCAGTAGGTATTTGAAAAGCACAACTCGTTGAAACACGTTGTTACAAAATGGATATTGTGTGTCCAACGACTGGGACTAAGTAGAAAACACAAGTACTCGAGTTCAAGCCCCCTGTGTGCCTCATTCACCCTACCTTAACCCCACCTTTTTCATCCTGCCTTTCCTACCGAAAAGGCACACAGTGCAATTAACAACCCCAGCACTACGGGCAGGCGCCAGGCCTCCAGGCGAGGTCGGCCCCGGGGCAGGCGGGCAGGAGGGGAGGCGGGAGGCCGTCACCGATCCCGAAGGGGCTCGGGGGCTGTCCCGGGATGGGGGTGCCGGCCCTCCCCGCAGGGCCGCCGGAACGGGCCGGGAGCTGCTCCCCAGGGCGAGCCAGCGCCAGGCCCCGAGCGCACCGGGGGGCGGCACAGCCCCCCTGCCCGCGGCCGACGGGCTCCGAGCGGAGCTGGGGCGGGGACGCCCCCCCGCACC
>VZTI01002434.1:341489-419275 GCA_013397865.1 Struthidea cinerea | reverse complement strand
CGGGGGAGTGCCGGCCCTGCTCCTGCGGCTCGGGGCCTGCCGCCGTGTAGTGTCGGGAAGGGCTTGTTTAAACGCGTTTCGTCTATAAATAACACTGTCGATAGTAGCGTTGTGCTAGAAAAGGCTCTCCTCCGTGCTCTCAAAACGGGTGTTGCGGGTGAGGAGGGATTTTAGAAGGGTCTGGCGCGCAGGTCACATGAGGAGCAGCTGTGGGAGCTGGGACTGTTTAGCCTGGAGAAGAGGAGGCTCGGGAGGGATCTTCTCCCTCTCGACAACTCCACGAAAGGAGCTCGTAGCCAGGTGGGGGTCGGCCACTTCTACCAAGTAACAAATAGTAGGACGATTGGAAATGGCCTCAAGTTGTGCCACAGGAGGTTTAGACGGGACATCAGGAAAAACTTCTTCATAGAAAGGGTGCAACATTAGAACAGGCTGCCCAGGGAAGCGGTGGAATCACTGTCCCTGCTAGCGTTCAAAAAAGCTGTAACGTGGTGCTTAGGGACATGGTTTAGTGATAGACTTAGCAGTGCTCGGTTAATGGTTGGGCTCATTGTTAATGGTCTTTTCCAACATTAATGATTCTTTTTGAAAGGCCGTTCCTGTGTTTCTTTTATGTTCAGCTGTTTGTTGTTTGGGTTTTTTCTCTTTAATTATTTGCCTTAAAATGGTGGGCACTGATACGAAGGTTTTGGAGTTTTATTATCTGCCTTTTCAATGGGAATTATACTTTAACAGAATAGCACTATTTCATTATTGTTATTGCAAGTGCCCAGTGCCCTCGGGTGCCAGTGATGAGCGAGGTGGGAGCACAGTCCGCCTGTTTACTCTGTGTTCCAGCATTCAGAGAAACGGCCAGAAGGTGAAGGTGAACATGAGCAGTTCAGGAGTTAAGAAAATGCTTATCAAGGCCTTGGCACTCCGGGTCTCTGCCTGCAGGTGAGGTCAGCTGCTCTACACAAAACACTGACAATTTGCATTAGTGACTTGTGTCCAGCTACTTCTATAACCCACCAATGCCAAATGTTAATACTTTTTTTTCAGCACTGAGGTTTTGAAATGTGTCTACCTGCTATGTTTGTCTATTAAAGATGGTCTTTTCTTCATGAGTGATTTTTATCCTTGAGATGTTTCAGTTTTTATGTAGCATCTTCCAATCGAAGCTTCCAGTTTTGGCTTCCAGTCGAGGAGGTTTTTTGATCGTTGTTTGGTTATTTTGATCCTGAAAAACCTCTCTTTGCTATACTGAGTACAAATCACTCGGGATTTTTACACACAACACCGTGCTGCTCATTCACGGGATTTTCTTTGTGTCTATAGGTTACATACTCTAGGATAAAGATTCTGTCACCAGTAGATATGGTGTCCTGTGTGCCCGCTGTTTTTAAGAAGGCACATATATCTTTAAGTTTATAATTATTAAAAGCTTGACACAGATGAAGGAAACAAAATGTATATTATTCAGGTTCAACTGAACAATGTCTAATGCTACAGATATCCTTGAAGCTTTCCTGGTCACGAGTCTTAACAGAAACTTAGAAAAAAAAAAGCAGTTTAAAAATGGAAGACTGACATGTGATTTCTGCCAGCAAAATCTCAAAACAATGAATATAGCAACAGGGAAGTTTTAATCCTTGTGGTGGTCACTAAACAACAAAAAAAATTTAGCAGAGAGAGCATTATTGATTGGGAAAGTGGATTTTCCCATATCATGACAAGGCTCCAGGTGAACATGAGCTTCCAAAGGAATAATGTCAAGGAGAACTAACTAACCTAAGAGCCTTGAAACAGACCTACTGTATGTCGGTACCAAAGAAATTCTTGAATTAGTGATGAGGAATACCGTAAAGCAGAAGAGTCACACTGAAATGTCAGTGGCCAAGTCACACCCACGTTGCAACAGTAGCAGCCACTGACATGGAAAAGCACTAGCAGATAGGTGGAAGCGTGGTTCCAGTTCAGAGCTTATTATGCAAAAGAGGTGGGAATAAAAACACCTTGTATTTGGAGTCTGACCTGTCTGCACATTAGATTATCAAGAAAAGGTTGTAAACATTGTAACTCAAAATGTTAGAGCCAATTAGTAAGGGACGGAGTGTGACCTAGGCGAAGATAATGAGAATTACAGACTTTATGCATTGCTCGTGTTAGTTTAAGACATGGAGGCTTTTGCTTACTTAAATCTTCATTGAAATCACCAGGCAATTATACCAGCAGTTTATGCCAGCATAGGGCTAGCTGTTGCACCTCATGGCACTAAACACCATCTCTATAAAGAAAATGTAGGTGCTGTCCCTCTTAAAGGTCTTCAGGCATCTGCTCTAACAAATTCATTATATGCAGGCTGAGATGTGTGTATATATATATCACATGTGCATCCTTTTGTATAGCAGAAGTCCCCATTAGTGTGTGTTTCTCTGCTCACCGAGGGCACTGTCTGAGCTTTGCAGTTTGTAGCTGCTGTTGGCTGTGCTGCACTGAGGTGATCAATTAGTTCCACTGTAAAACAGAAGGTGATACAGTGCCTGCCAGGCAGTCAGAAACCCGCAGATAAGACCCTCTGTACCAACTGTTCATGATAAAACATTCCTAGAGCACATTCTCTGTATCAATCCCCTTTAGAGTAAATGACATTGCTCAAGGTAATGAGCACTGGAGTACCTGAGGCTGTACAGGGACTGAGCTAAACCCCCGCACACCTCTAAGGGGCTCTGTGCCTCCAGAGCTTTCTCTGAAACATGCTTGTTGTTCAGATGAATCAGTGCATCACTGCCCACAAAATTCACATGGACTTCTTCTGTCCAAACTGCCTAAAATGCAGTTCTGTTTGACTGCTGTCCATGTGACCTGGGACAGCTTAATCTATGCCAAAGAGTTTATTTCACAATGCTCTGTGAATACCTGAAAGGGTTGGTCTACACAAGCACCTCTTGTGAGACAGAGCTCTAGCAGTCAGAACTAGCACACAGCACAAGAGAGCAAGAGCCAGTTTTTGAAGCAGCCCTGTGGGTTCCTTGATTCATTGGATTGAGTCATCCTTACTGCCTTCATCTGCTGCCAGTTCCAGGCCCAATCCTCTTGGTTAGCAGTAGGCTCACAAAACTGGGGAGCTGAAACTTTTGACAGCATGTTCCAGAAACGGGCAAGAGCAGAAACCTGTAACACTCATTGTGAGTTATGGCATCGTTCACCCCAACTTGCTGTGCTGAAAACAACAACAGTGGGATGAAGACCCTGAACATCAGGTCCAATGAGAGGTTCCCACAACAGCAGAAATGCTGTTTTGGTCTCAATTTTTATTTTGTCTTCTATACAATACACTTTCTTCATTACATTATCTGAAGGTAACAGGTCTGCTTACTGAACGTAAAAGCAGATGATCTTTATCCTGGATCTGTAGCTGAAAGTAACTGGACACTGCATGTAAAGGGTCTTTCCTTCTGGTCACCATATTTCTAGGAGTGTGCTGGAGTTTCAACAGAAGTGGTTATCTCTCCACATCCTGTGATGGGCTGGGTCCTGAACTGATTTGACTGCAGTCAGAAGGATTAGCTTTACTACATGTATTGTTGCATGTCAGCCAAAATATTGTATATGTTTTATCTGAAGGAGGACAGTACTCAGCACTCAGTCTTTCTTCTCATCCTTCTTCTGTCATGCACTTCCCTAAATTGTAGATAAAGAGCAAAGATAGTTGGTTACTACAAGTGTTTCACACTGGTGATTCCTACTGCGGGGGGAACAGGCCTGACCTGTTGAGTCTCATGGCAATCAAGTGGCTGTCATCTGTTATGGCAACTGGAGAAGGGATTGACTTTTCACAGACTAAAGAGAAGAAGGGAAAATTACAGGAGTAAAGATTTTTTTTCATGGGGGAGAGCGAGGAGAGAGGCTTGGAAAGGAGCAGGATGAAGGACGGACAAACAACAAGTGCATATCCTACATGGAAATGGTAACGGATTATGAAGTCTTGGACATAATACCACCACCTATAGCCACAGACTGTGGTTAAGATGGTGGTACAAGGAGAGAGAATTTCCACTAAAGGCCAAGGCCAGCGTTTTTGTCAGGCTGCTCTAATTGATTTTGTCACCTGACTGTCCTCTTCTGGAGCCCTTCAGTTTGACCACACTCCCCACTTCCTCCTGCAAATCACTAAGTGTATGTCAGGCCACGGGCATCTTAAAGGTATAGTTCACACTGGCATTATGCCAGTCAGAAAGACAGCATCACACTCAGCGAGGTACTGTGGCTGTCAGGATGGGGGTGTTTATATATGGCACGATGATGCTATTGTCGGCTCTGTGCACGGCTGCTTATTAAAATCTCAGCAGTTCAGGCCTGAAAGTGCAGATGAACCACTGCAATGATCACTAGGGTACAATGGATCACTAAGTACTGCAGAATGTAATCACATATAATTATGACACTTTCAGGGCCCCTCGTGGGCCAGCAGAAGGGCTGGTGTTTGTCAGCCATTCTGGCAGAGCTCAACCTATTGCCCCTCTGGACACTGACTTGGTAAATAGCCAGGGAGCAGAGGATCAAATAGCATATGGCTTTGCAGACTTTACTGGGCTGCAGTAAACATCCCAGCCCTGAACAGCTGTGCCTTGTCTCTAACAAGATTACTTTTAAGAGACTGATACCTTCTGGACTGGATGAAAATCTGGAAATAAGCATGTTGTTGTCAGGGCTTTGAGTGCACCAAGAGGCTCTGCAGCCTCTTCCCTGCTCCTTGGGGTTTGGCTGCCCATTGCAGCTCCAATATGGCAGCTGTAGCCTTGGATCAGGATGCTGGGGACAGAGCTGTGTGAGAAGAAGCTATGGGAAGTCTCATGGGGGCCTCCTGCTCTTTGCTTGGGAGCTGCATTGAAGCTCAGGCTTCCATCCTTGAGACTTAGGTATGCCTGTGCCTGTCCATGTGCCTTGCTGATCCTGAACCACTGATTTGATTTGCTGACTTGGCCTTGCACCTACTTCATCACTGCAGACGTGTCTTGTAATCTCAAATACTGCCTCACCCTGCTCTCCAGTGTGGCACCTGCTGAGGTACTGTGGGATTGTGCCTTCCTGGGTGGCATCATTGCCCTACCTGCCTTGCTGTTGTCCTCAGCTCCTGGCTTCCTTCCCTTGTGGCGCAGCCCATGCTTGCTGCTTCCTGAGAACTCCTATCCCAGAGCCATGAACGTGGTGTTACATGGAGGAGTTAGTGTCCCATCGGCTGTCACCTGGTGTCTGAAATCAGTACATATGATGCAAATGAACAAAGCTCAGTAACAGTGCAGACACTGCTGGACCAGCTGCTGGCCATACAGTTGTCCACTCATGTATAGGACAGAACAGTGCCCTCAACTAGAAGGAGAGCAGGTAGGGAATGCCTGGTCCTCTCTGCAGGCTTCTGCTTCCCTCATGCTTCCCCAACTTTCAAGCTGAAAGCTTGTCTCAGTAAAATTAAGGTCAATACTTATCAGCATTGCTGGGCAGAGCTGCTCATGAAGGGCTGCATGCTGAGAAATTGTGGCCTATATATGAGCAGACAGGTTAGGGACAGCACTTTTACAGCCTTCACAGATGTGCTAAAGGCCTTGTGGAGTAAGTGCCATGCAAGAGAACACCTCACACAGCGTCAGGGAGCTGTCAGCAGGATGTAAAGAACCTGTAGGGTGGGGATGAATGGAACACCATAGGGTTGCCTGTCCAGCCACATGGACATCTCTGTTAAAACTAAGGCAGATTTTCTAGGGTAGGACAGCAACACCCCAAACACCAAGGTAATGGAAGCCTGTAGATCAGCCTGTCAGAGCCACACAGGCACAGACACCATCATCCTGCATAGTACACGAACAGAATATGTCCTTAACTATAAACACAGATTAGATTGGAGAGCACTGCTGTGTAGCAAAACAGGGACTACTGCGACCACCTATTACACAGCACTACCTATTACCTATAGACCATGTATATGTGGCTGTGTAGTAATTCTGTATATTGGGGTTTTTATTACTACTATTAAAAGCCATAAACTTTTAATTTTGTATATCCACAATACCAGAAGACATCATCTCTCAGTTTGGGGCATAAATGACCCAGTAATCTGTGTCAGCACTTGACTTAATTGCAGGGTGAGAGAAAAAGACTGAATAAATAAGTGCTGTTTTCTCATGGAAATCTAAAAAGATTATTTTTGGATTACAAAAGATTCACTCTGTAGTTTTCCTCAAGTGCTGTCGTATGTTTGTGCTTGAGGAAAAGCGAGTTATTGGAAATCTATGCCAGGCTCCAGATAAGCAGTTGACTTTCTATCCATGATTTAATACCACTAAACAGGCAAGAATGTTTCTTTGTTATTTCCTGGCAGTGAAAATATACTGTGTTAGGCATCTTTCCTTTTCAGCTGTGGCAGCTTTTGCCTACCACTGCTCTTCCCCTGTAGTCTGCAGGCCCAAAGCAGTACAGTTTGGAAAAACAACTAAATTTCTTGAGGACTTTTTAGAAGCAGCAAAATCAATGCTTATAACAATCAAGTGCAATAACTGGGCATGCTGTTTGCTGACTTTCACTTATGAGTGATTCAGTTCCTTTCTTTTCTAATTCTGCTTTTATGTATGTATCTCTTCTGTCTCTGTTGATTTTAGTTGTTCTGTCCTCTATGCTCCTTCTTTCCTGCCTGTTAGCAAAACACAAGAAACCAAAAGAATGTGAATCATCTGATCTTCATGGTAGGTTTTTAATCTTCTTTCAAGAGAGAATTGGGCCCTATTTTCTGAGTACCTGCAGTATAATGAAGGGAATTACAATATTATAGAATCATCCTTAAATCAGCCTTACATATTTTAAGCTATTAAAAGCAACATATTATTTTTCCAACTATGTTTCAGCTAACTTTTTGATTAAATTTTGCTGTTCTCAAAGATGACGGATGAAAAGAAACAGAAATGCTAGAGCCCTGAACAATTTCTCACTATTAGCAAGGATACACTTGGAACTTCCCTGGCTTGGATATTTATCCTAGCTAGCCAAGACATTTCAAATGGAGTCCATAGAGCAATGGGGCATAAGAGCAAAGTGAAGAGCTTCGGGTACGAAAAAAGATTCGTAGCCCCACATTCTTAAGTGGGCTCCTGTTGCCACAGTTGTTTTAAAAGTTTTCATTCCTTTATTTCAGTACAAAATCATAATTTCACTTTTTTCACAGCCTACAAAAAATCATGATTTAGTACAAAAGCGAGTATATGTGTACATGCAGCAACTATTCTGTACAGAGTCCAACAGTTGCCAGTCTAGGGGACACAAATACACTTCAGAAAGCACAGTGCTGTTTGGCAAATTAGTGAACCACTGAAAACTGGCACTCATCATGAAAAATTACCAAGAGGGGAAAAAAATGGAGGAATAAGAGATTAGAAGAAAAAGTTGTGGAGGAAGACCATAAAAAAATTGAGAGACTAAAGAAAAATTGGCAACAGCTGGGCCACAGCATAGAGCAACAGTTTGGGCTACCTGTGTCAACTGCAGTTCAGACCAGTAAAAATAAGATGCAGTGAATGAAAATAATTTCTTATCATGAAAATAAGACATCAAGTAATGCTGCTAGTAAGCAAACCAAAGTAGACACAACATAAAAATGTATAGTGAGGTCATTAAGGACTCCCTTTTTCTTCTCATGCAAATGAGGCTTTTGGCTTGGAGAGTGAATACAGATTTTATGAGTTTATCTTTTTTCCCTCATCTGGCCACAAAATCAGAAATAGTCAGTACTCTGTTCCATCCTCTATAAAATTCACTGAGGCATTCCTTCAATTATGTTTACATATGCTTATGCTTGTGGGGCTACTGTGTGAACCAGGCACCTGGCTGAAAAAAGGGAAGTTGGAGAGAAGGGATGCTGAAGTTTTTACTTTGAAATGGATCTCTTTTCTGGTCTGATTCACATTACAGTCCTGCACCTTGTTGACATAGGGGTAGAAATTAATTAAGTCAGCACTGATGCTGGAGACCGTATATCATCAGATCATTGCCTCTCTGGAAAAAAACAAACCCATTATTTGTGGAGCAGTGTAGCTGCAAATTAAAGGTGTGAGGAAAACACATAACTGAGGGGCATATGAAAGGCAAATGTGAGACGGACAGGAAGTGTGTGTGTGGGATAAGCATTTGGAAAACAGCCGAGGAAGAAGAGGTATAATATATGGTAGCAACACTTTGACCAACTCTCTGACCATCTTTATAGAACCTAATTAAAACTTTCAAATTTTGTTGGGTTTGTCTTATTTTCAGATTTTCAGCAATTATTGCTGTTAAGTTGCCAGTTCACCTCAGCAGAGCACAAGCATGGGCTAACGCTTCCTGCTAAAAATGAAACAGTTGTTTCCCATCAAAGCACAAAAAGCAAAGCAGTAGAGGAGAATCAACCAGCAGTTATTTACCAGCAGTTTGTTATCTATTTCAGTGCTCACAACCATGTTCTCTTAGCCTGATAAACAGGGTGGCCTGCTGTTAACAAATATTGCCTGAAGCAAAACACTAAAAAATCTAAAAGAATCTTTTATACCTATTTTACATATTTATTTCCAAACAGCTCCTAACAGCTCCAGTTAATGCATTAAGGTGCCCAGTCCTTACTGGCTGCACAAATCAGTTCTTCATGCTGACGCCAGCAGTATTGCCATGGTTACATGATTAGAGTGGCTTAACCTGGCAGGTGGCTTAGCAAAATGCCGAGTGCCAAAACAATCCTAGCACGCAATTTATACTTTTCCATCAAACAAATTAGTATATCACATGCTCTGTCGTCCAGATCAAGGTAGGGTGGGTTGTTTTTTGTTTGCCGTTTGTTTTTTTTTTTCCTGGATAACAATACTGTTCTCAAAATTTTACCACTTTTCAGCTCTAAAATTGCAAACAAACTGTTTTCTAAAAAAAACTGTCCTGTTTCCTCTACTCACAGGTTTTTAGATCTAACAATCTCAGTAAAGTCAACAACCAAGGAATAAAAAAGATTGCATAAACCACAAAAATTCAATGTGAAGTTTATATTTATAACTACATTTAAGGTTGGGCTATAAATCTGGAAAGATCCCATATCAGTGGAAGGCTGGCCAGCTATTACTTGTTTGAGAGGATTCTTTGGGAGATGAAAAGGTCTGTATTATTTTTTTTTTTTAACTGATGATTTCGAAGCTGAGATCCAGAAGCTTTGCAGATAGATTCAGAGGTAAACAGTTGTGGTTGACAGTACCAGAACTGCTCCATCATGGTATGAGAATATTTGCCTACCAAGTATCCAGACCAAGTAATTCACATACAAATAGCAAAATTACTTAAAGCAATGTGCCTTCTTGAGAGGAGAAAGTATCAGAGAAATATAGAAAATGAAAACGTAATGGACAGACCAAACTTTGGCAAGCAAGGTACTGCTAGCATTTTCTTAGGTGGAAGCTACTAGACTTTGCAAATCACAAAGTAATACAAAGCCTTAATACCTCAGTTGGTATTATTTTAGCTGTAATTATAAAGATATTATAATTGTTACATGGGCTACATGCAAAAACTTCCTTTTGTTTCCTTCTGTTGAGTGGAGCACAGTGCTAAAAGGGCAGAAAGGGAGTTTTCATTCTTAACACTTTCACACTGCTTGCCAAGATCCATTTTCTGATCTGAATATATGACAGTGCAGTAGCTTATATAATACCTAAGGTATCAAAACACCTTGGAGTGTGTCGAAGTTTATAGCTGTTTTGTAGATTCATTCATACTATTGCCCAGTATATTTTCTGTCTCACCTCCAAAAAAACTGACGTGTTGTTTTTCACAGCTTGTTTGCCATCTCCCCTTTCTCATGCTGATTTCACTGCTGTGTTGATGAAGCTCCAGTCCTCTGTCTTTATACTATAGCATTCAAGTTTAGAGATTCTGAAGCCTTCCTTAGAAGTGACTCAAGTAATTTTTCGCATTTGGAGGAGAAAGCTGAAAAGCCTTCAATATTTAAATAGAAACATAAGTTTCAAGTGTAGTATAAAGGCTTCAGATCTCTTTATTCATCAATTAACATATCTGCAACAGCTGGGGTTTGATCCATATTTTCAGAGAACAGTAATGTTGCTGATACAGCATTTCCAGTTCAGTCACAGGAATACTGAAGTGGTTTTCAGAAGATAATTTAAAAAGTACTCAGTTGACAGGATGTTTCTTCAGGGAACCATTGATCGCATTCTCAAATTGCAACAGAGCCAGAGATTGTCTTCATTTTAATTTCAATATCAGGAATGCCTTAAGTGACGATCACAGCTAACCCATTTTAATGACAACCCTGAACATTTAGAAACTCTTATCTATTCAATATACTTCTGTGCAGAGAAACAAGAACAGATGGATACTTCCTTAACACCTGCTGCTGTGGGAGTCTTCTGAAACACTTGCAAGTAAGAAATTATTACTGCTATAAAGTGTCTCTCAGTTTTATTTGTTTAGAGGATTTCTATAGAACATGCATACAATTTATTTTAGGTTTCTCAGCTTAGATGTTGCTTTTGGAAAGCTGAGGAAGGATCACTTACTGAAGGAAAGCTTATTTCTATGCCTCATAAAAAAAAGGGTTTAGGATATTAGATTGGAGATTCACTGCAACCTGTTGTGTAAGGAGGCTGAAGAATGCACATGGTATGCTACTCCAGAAGTGAAGGAACAACTCCAGAACAAAGAGCCCAGTCCTGCAAAGCAGGAGGAGTTCCAATGGAGAAGAGAGGGCTTTCTAGAGAAAACCATGGCAAATTGAAACCAAATGCTTTTCTGACTAGGAACTGAAACATGAAGTGCAGAAGTTTTAGCTCATAATTGCCCAAAGAACTTTCCATGGGTGATTTAAATATTTCTCTACTTCCACATGTCTCCAAAAGTAGAGAGACAAATTATTTCCTAGATTTGGAACACTGTTCTCTTCTGAAGTTATATGCATCGGTTTTGTTTATTTTGTAGACTTTCATATACAGTAGATTCAGGAAATAAAATGTTAAGTTCAAAGGATCTGAAAGTGAAATGTTATTAGGGATTCTAATCCACTTAGATTATTTAATGGGTTTCATTTTCATTATGCTTAGTGGTCAGAAACTGCCCTAAAATAAATCTAGTTAATTTCAATAGGAGATACAACCCAAGTCGAAATATCAAAAGAAGACATCCATCTTTTGGAACAGATGTTGCAATAATGAATGCAGGTGATAAGAAATTTGTAGAATGGAGAGGATGACAGTATCTAACACTGAAGGAAAGTGTTTATTCCAGTCTAGGAAGCCATTGGGGATTAACCTGGTAGCACATCACTTTGATTTCATTTTATAGGTCCACAGACTTAAAACTTGAAATAACTATGCAGACAGTTTATTCTGAGCTTTTGCATAATGGAGGACACAATACTTCTCCCAGTAATTCTTGACCCATAATTTCTGACTGGGCTGGAGGACATCTCTTAGAAAGACACACAATCATAATTTAAAGGGTTCACATAGTGATAAATTCCTTAATTCCCAAGGTAAGTTGTTTTGATTGTAAATTGCCATCATGCTAAAATGATGTACATTGTTTTAGATTGATCTATTTGTCTTCCAACTACAGAACTTTTCTTTGTTGTCTTACTGATTCCACAGTTCTCTGATCTGTCTCATCCCACTATACATATACAAAATGAAATAACCACTGCCTTTCCTGTTGCCTAAACTTATTCAATGAAACTCATTAACTTCTTCTGGCTTTAAGGTATGGATTTCCAAACCTTACCAAATTGAAAAAGATTCTGAAGAAAGCTACAAATATTTGCAATATGTTTTTAAAGACTAGACAGAAGCAAATAATGTTATTCCTTACACATCTCTAAAGTAATGCTGTATATAAGCATAGAAATGTGCCTTTGTTAATTTATCTAAGGATCACAGCAATTAATTCAGACAGTTCAGATATTAGGTTATCCTGCCAATTTGCGTGCATCTAAGATAAATCTTGTAATTTGTTTTGGCTCCTCTGTCTCCTGAACACAAAGATAAATTTGCTATATGTCTAGGACTTGAATTTCAAGAGCTGAACTCTATACGATGTCCAGTGCACTAGTTTAGATAAACCATTTATCTACTCTGAGTGATTAAAACCTGAAGTACATGACTTATGAGGAGAAGTTTAAACAAACTCAGTTTGTTTAGCCTGGAAAAGGCTGGGGAAGTCATTGTCTACAAATGCCCACTGGGGGGTGTAGGGAAGATGAAGCCGAACTCTCCTTGAAGGTGCAGAGTGAAAGCATGAGGGGGAGTGAGTGCAAACTGCTAAAAAGGAATTTCTGATAAAATATTAAGAGAAAAAAAATTGCTCCTACTGGGGGTAGGCAGGCACAGGTATCTCCACCATTAGGAACCACCACCCTTAGAAATACTCAAAGCTCAACTGAGTGATCTGAGCAACCTGCCAGACCTACTTTAAAGGGTGGATCAGACCAGATCCGTTCCAGAGAATAATTCCTTCCAGTTTGCATGACTCTGACTCTATGACTAATTAATTAGCTCTGCTGGCCTAACTCAGTGGTGTAACTGAAGCTATGCTATAATTTAGGCTTGAAATGCAGACAGTTCTCTGCAGACCTTACATGATACTTGACAGGAACAGGGATTTTTATCAGGGTGCTGGTTCATAAAAACAAAAGGCTACTCAGCAGACAAGAGCTGAATGTCCACCTCATCCAACCATCCATTGTGCTTGTCTTGGCCATCCCTGTCTCTCCTGCATGAACTAAGCTACTTCACTTAACACCACAACCTGGTATGATAAACTAGCATAAATTCCAGTTCTGCACAATAGACAAGTTTTAGTTCCTCATACTAGACCATGCCATAATTTCCAGCAATGTAGTAGTAGCTTCTGCACAAAACACCCACTTTTCCCCAAGGCAGGTGGAGAGCAGATGATTGAGAAGAAGCAGAACCATGGGCAAAACCAATTTCTGAATCAGCAGCCTTCTTTTTTGCTTTCATTTCAACTAGAAATTGGTCCAAAGAGTTATGTTCTTGATGAAGCTACATGCTGTGCCAAAGCTAAATGCTATTGAGCTTGCTTATCAGACATGATAAGCAATGCAAGGTATATTATATAGTTAACAACTTAATTTGTACCTGTTGTGTTCAAAAGAATCATCCTATTATCTTTACTTAACATTCTTTTACACCCAGTTAAACTAATCCAGTGAAATACACATACATAAGAATTAGGCCTTTGATATGATCAGTAAATTAAATTGACTCCAGGAAGAAAAAGATAAGAAAATGCCTGTCCTTATGAGAAAGGTCACAAAGAAAGAATGAGAAGAATGCACACTTAAAACCAGCATTTAAACAAATAATGGCCAGAGGGATACATTGCCTGCCTTTCCTGTAGGTTTCTGTCTGTTTGACAGAAATCTTTTTCCTTGACTCTTTACTGTATTCCAGATTAAGGACACTTTCTGGTTATGTCCTGATTTGATATACCTAATGTGGAAAGATGGCTGTGGGTAAAATTAGAGTCAACAGAGAAGTTATATTCACATCCTAACAGAAGTTATAATGGTACTGAAATTATACAGTAAAATGCAGCTGCTACTCCTTGGATGGGATGTGGTCAGCAGGCTCGAAACCTGTTCCACCAAGGTTACACACACACACAATCTGCAACCATAAGCACCTGCTGATGGGGATGGAATGGAGGGTGGAGCGGAGTGGGAACCCTGTCAGGGAAGGCTCTGCTGAAACCCTTGCAGGGAAGGGAACTCGATGGTGCTTTGCAGCTGATAAACCCCATGGCAGCTGTCAGTCAGGGGAGGTAGGAGAGGGTGTCTTGCTGCCAAGCCAGCGACTCCGGCGAAATCGCTCTCCTCGGGTGAACTTGGTTCATTACAGCCTGATTATAATACAACACACACCTCCATCCCAAAGTTACCTGCCCCCAAGATACGACCACCCCTGACTGAGGAAGTGTCTTTATTTTATTGACTTTTATACCTTTTATTGACTTATATACCTTTAAGAGTGAAGCAAGAGAATTTTGCAACAATCAGTAACAAAGGTGTGTATGAATAGAGTTATTCAAGCTACACCTAAACATAAAGAAATAGTATAAAAGTATATTGAGAATGGGGAAAATTAGGGAAGACTCCATCATAACTGCTGTGAGCAGTCAATGGGCTGAACCTGTCCTCTCTCTCACACGCATGTGTAAGAACCACACTCTGTGTGTATTGAACAATTTTATTGGGGATTAGAGATTATCTGTGCATTGCTCTGAATACCATCACAGGCAACCTCGAACCTTAACCTGTTACAATTTTGTATTAACAAAGAGTGATATTCTGTAAAGTGTTGGTGTGAGTCCTTCATGGGCACTGGCGGTCACCAGCAGAGGGGAAATACTGGAATAAAGTGGAAGACCTGCTGAGGGGTTTCCATTATGCCATCCATGTGTGTCCCTGAATAAGTCAGTCAAAGCACCCTCCGATCCAGCAGGATTGCTCAGTGAAGGGTCCCCATCACAGGATGCTGACAGACTGGTTGGGCATGAGGGTCCCGGCTTTCCTGGGGCACTGTCAGACAAATCAAACACTAAGGGTTAAGGAAATCTCCCCTTTTCATGTGACTCCTAAAATGCTGCACTTTTATTGCAGAAACAAAACATACTCTATTGCAGCAAAAAGTGAGAAATAAACATGTTAATGGACTAAACAACAGCTACATTGGCCAGTGGGTTGTAAATACATACATCTGCTTTGCTGTTTTCCTCTCCAGTTTGAGGGTCACATCAAAGCCGTGTCCCTGTATTGACAGGAGAAGTCAATACTTCAAACAATGGGGAAAACAGAATATGTATGAAACTGTGAATGTATGTGCAGTGTGGGTTGCTCAGCTAAGGCTCTGGATATGGAAGAAGTGTCTTGTACAGGGATGAGTCCCTGGGAAGCAGTTGTTTTCTGAAATATACCTTTTGCCCTAAAGAATACGTCTCCTGCTAATTACTCCAAGATCAGTTATAATTGAGGAGATGGATGTGTAAAACTGATCTCAGAACTTTTAACTCCTCTTTCCAAAAGCAACTGTTTTACCTCAGCTGTCAAAAGGTCCAGTCTATAGGATCATCTGCTCCCACAGCCAGGAAGTTTTAAGTGGTGTGAGTATGTAATGGAAAGGGTGGCTAAGTCAAAGTTGAGCAACTTGACTGGAAAAACATACAAACATTTTCTGCAGCAGAGGAAATATTCACTAGTCTTAATGACTGCAGTGGCTGCAGTGAGGTTTGTCCAGCTAATTTCTTTGAAATATATCAGCTTCAAAAATAAAACAAAAAAAAAATGTTTCTTCCACTTTTTGAGTGGATGTATCAGTCACCTGCTGGAATCCAGCCTGAGCAAAAGAAGACATAAACTTACTTAAACTTTGTCTTTTCAAGTGTCTTTGTAGACTGTGTGAGGTGTTTCAGATTGTAAGTTTGTTTTTCTTTAACTGTGTATAGTGGTTTGGTTTTCAGTCTTGGCAGGTGATAAAGTGATCACGCCCAAATAGCGTTACCAGGAACCTTCTTTTGCTACAGCAGCTCACCCACACCTTCTAACAGTCTTGTTGAGTGACTCACTTGCTCTGTTGCTGCACAATTTCTCCCTTTCTCCTGAGAACAGGAAACAGCAGTAGTTTCATCTTCGGCTATTCATCTCAGAGTCCTTTGCAATTCTATTCCTACTCATCTGGTTCATCTCCATTTTCTTACTTGAAAACTGAGATTTTTGTCCATACAATGCATAATAATGTGTGAGCTTGCCTTTCAATTCTATTGATCTGATTAAAAATGTATTTGCAAGTAGTTTTATCAAAGATTCTGCAGCCATAACCTGACTTGTAACTGCATTAAAACTGAAGGTGTGAAATGTGTGTATGTGTGTGTGCATATACTTGTCCCTGTCTTCTCACGCAATAACTAAATGTAAAACTTTGGGTGTTATTTATGTATCTACTTAAAGCTCTGGAGTAATTACTGTAGAGTAAATTAAAAAAAAAAAAAAAAAGCGATGCAAAAATTATAAATCTTGCTTTATGTTTGGGGGCTGTACTAAACATAATTTGCCACAAAGCTGCATCTTGTGTTTGCAGAGTGTTTATCAGCTTTCACTATTTATAACAGATGGAACCAGAGCATTCTGAATGTTTCTATTAAACAGAAAATGGCACTGCAACATAAACACAATATTGCGGAAGTTTGGTCTTGCAAATTAAATTCTACAACCTGGCAGATAGCTTACAAAATCATCTTAGCCTGTCTTTTGTAGAATATAACTACAGCAGATATCCATTGCCACGTGCGCAGTGAGGGCAACATTATGGCTGCATACTGTGAAACAGGAAAGGGAGGATAACCCTGATATTCCACCAGGGCCACTGCATGGATTTCATGAGGCTCTACCACGTATGAAAAGAAATGAATGGACAAGCAACAAAGACAATCTCTCCTTGTAGCTAAAGAAATCTCAGTCTGATTCTGATCCTTAGGCACTTATGTCGCACAACATTACTGGTTAAAATACTTTTCCAAACTGATTTTTTCTAAGTCAACAGACAAAGTAGCAGCATAATCACAACCATCCCACACTCAACAAATGGCCATTGCTGATCTTGCAGAAACATCCTCTCCCAATGAACAACATGCTCTTCCAAACCTCTGACTTTGGCCATCTTCAAAACTGTGAATAATTGTTTACTCATGGGCATTTATTTAAGCCCTTCAGCTGGTAAGCATCTCCTTTTCCAATTTTCCACATCTTTTCTTTTCTCAGAGGCTGAAGTGTCTTTCCTCCTGGGTTTCCATAATACCCTTCCTTGTTATAGGCCAACCCAAGACTAGAGGTAGACAGTCATTCATTGCCTATAATTTCTGTCTTCATTTAAAACAAACAAACAAACAAACAAACAAACTTCATGTGTGCAAATCAAACCACAGCACCATAAGGAGTGCCAACTATATCAGTGAGTCAATGTGTTAAAATTCTCCCACCCCCATTAGTTTATAACCCTCTTGAAAACTAGACCCACAGAGATGGCCACAAAATGGCACCATCATCTGTAGCTTTTTTCACATAGAAAGTTGTATCAGTTTTTATCTTCAAACCCTTGCAGAAATAGTAACCTCAGATCCTATTCCCTGTAGAGTCTGCAGCCCCTGGAGAGTCCATGCAGAGGCAGCTTCTACCCTGAAGGACTGCAGTCCATGGAAGGGCACAGGCTGGAGCAGAGGAAAAGTACGTGGAGGAAGGAGTGAGAAAGGGGAGCTCTTATGGACTGACTGGAATCCCCATTCTTTCTGCACCGGGCGGGTGGCAGGAGTGAGTTGGGAATGTGTCTCAGTTTGAGACAAGTTTAGGGGGAAACGCTCTGGAAGGAACGTCTCCCCCACAGAAGGTAGGTTTCAGCACTCCCTCCCCCACCAATACGAGAGGAATTTCTTGGAGGAAAGTGAAAAAAAATATTTATTTAACAAACAAAGTGCCGACAGGGCACAGGAAAAATGAATAACTGATAAAATATTAAACCTCCTCGATGTGGAGAAAGCTGTTGGATTTAGAGTTCCCTCTGTAGCTGGCTCAGCCCCTCCCGAGGTCCGAGGCCAGGATGCGGCGTCCCCGCAGCCTCCCTGCCCGTCCACGGGGTCCAGTGATCTGGTTCTCGGATCACAGCTAGGCCCAACAGTTCCAGAAGAGGGAGAAGAAGTTCCAGAGGATTCTGGTATGGGAAAATTTCTTGCCTCAGCTAACAGGCTGGCTAAAAGCAGGGAGGTGCTCCCTCAGCTCTGCAGCGGTGAGAGCGCGGGGGAGCGTGTGAGTCCTTGAACACAAACAGCGCTGAGGAATTTGCCCGGCTTCCCCCGCTTTCCCTCGGACCCAGCTTAAAGCTGCGGGACCCATTTCTGGGCATTAAGCAGACGATAGGGGAATACAGTGTTGTCATAAAATCACCCCAAGACAGAATGAAAGAATGATGGAGAGCCTGGGAAAAAGGGGGATGAAGGTAGTGGGAAAGTGCTTTAGTTTTTGTTTATTTTTCTTATCATCCTACTCTATTTTAATTGTTAATATTAACTAATTTTCCCCCAACCAAGTCTGTTTTGCCCACAAAAGTCATTGGGAGCAATCTCCTTGCCCTCATCTTAACCTGTGAGTTCTTCTTATTTTTTCATCCTGTCCCACTGCGGGAGGAGCAGGGAGAGAGCAGCTGGGTAGGAGATTGATAGCTATGGCTAACCTACCATACCAGTGTATCATCTTTGTGGCATCTCTAATTTGATCTGTGTCAAATGAGAGTATTGAAAAAGTCACAATTCTAAAAAAATATGTGCATATAACTTCAGGTTCTCAAGCTAATCACATGAAAGGTTTCACTTGCCACTTTGTGGGTAAAACTGGACGTTCCAGCAAAAGACACGAATATACCCCTTATAATTTTTTAATTTCTCAAAAGTTATTCTTAGTAGTTTTCCTCATTTCTCATTTGTAATTACAGAGTAGGGGTGGAAATGAATTCCAATTACCCCGAATAACTTTTGAAAAATAATTCCTGTTCTTTCTACATGTTCAATCTGTAAGGTGTATGCACAAAGTAGCATTTGTCAAGATGTGAAAACATAACCATAATGACATCAATGTCTTATCCAGGAGTCCCTGCTGGATAAACATTGCTGGGGCATCACACTTGCCAAGCAGAGCCTAGGCAGTCTTCTGTACCTTCCTGTTGCTTTCTCCAGCTCAGGCTCTCTGCCATTATCTCCTTCAATCAAGTAGGATTACATACATGGCTTCAGCTGGCATTCTGACAACTCAAGGCATCAGATAGTGGCAAATATAAACAGTGCTCTTAAATCTGGAAATCAGCATGTAAGAGGTAGTATGGGTGAACTTTGGAACCAATATAAGCTGTACCACTATAAAACAAGGAATACTGCAAATGGTATTAGACATTTCAACGACATCTATATTATGTACCTTTAAACCTTCCAGAATATATTTATGGTATCAGGAAATGATTCTAATGGATCTGATGCACATGTAGTATTCAGTCAAGTGGATTGCCCCCACAGAGGTTATGAACACATCTGATCCATAAAACTTCCTCACTGACCTGTGTTTTGCCTAGTGACACCTAATTATTTGAGCTAGCAGATTTAAAATGTGCTTAATAGATTTGTAGTTTTATCCTGAGTGAAGAATCAACTCAATCAAACTTCTATCCAATTTTAGAATGGCATTAAAAAAAATTTGGCAACTGAAAATCTGCTAAGATGTTTTTATCAAAGCAGTTGGGAATTATACTTCTGAAATTGCCTGCGGCTGTTTATAAGATTTTTTTTTAAAAAACAGTGCCTCTATAGATGACAGTGGCTCATCTATTGCTATAAACCAAAGCAAAAAATTTCAACAGAATGATAAAAATGAAGTTAAAGTTGGTAGCTCAGCTTCTTCAAAAAGGTTCTGATTTTGGGGTTAGAGTAGTCTCATGTCTTTTTATTTCATGTTTAATAATTCATTTTTGCCTCTGAGAGTCTTTTCTTTCTGAAACTTGGCATGACATAACATATTATTAATCAGCATTGTACACACTCAAGTCTCGTTCTTTTCCATTGACCTGAGTGCCATAAAAACATAAGGAAGGCAAATGTCTCAACTGAAAAGCCTAAATGTAATGTTTTGTCACAATTCAGCTATTATGCAGGAAGCTGAATGGCTTATAATTGTTAGGTCTTTAGCTGATACAGGATCACAGATTTTAGAAAGCTGATGTGGTTAGCAAGGCCAGCTATTTCATTTAGCCAAACAAGGAAGCAGTACAGTTTCTGATTGTTTTTTAATGGCAGAGAGCAATGGAACCTTAGAATAGCATAGTTCAGTTGGAAGGGACCTAAGACAAACATCTAGTCCAGCTGACTGACCAGTTCAGGGCTGACCAAAAGTTAAAGCATGCTATTAAGGGCATTGTCCAAATGCCTCTTAAACGCTGACAGGCTTGGGGCATTGACCACTTCTCTAGGAACCCTGTTCCAGTGTTTGACCATCCTCTGATGAAGAAATGCTTCCTAATCCAGTTTGAACCTCCTGTGATGCAGGTTTGAACCATTCCTTTCTGTCCTATCATTGGGTCTGAGGGAGAAGCAATCAGAACATCCCTCTCCACTTCCCCTCCTCAGGAAGCTGCTCCAGAGAGCAATGAGGTCACCCCCCAGCCTCCTTTACTCCAAACTAGACAAACCCAAAGTCCTCAGCTGCTCCTCATAGGACTTGTGTTCAAAGTTCAGATTAAATGTTAATATATGACCAGAGTTGAAATTACTACATGTGTATGTGTGTACACCAGAAGGAAAACACAGGAAACAGCAAGAGAATTAAGTCAGAGAGCAATCCAAAGGAGAGAACTCAGAGTAAAATGTTATCAGGTGAAAGATGTGTCTCCTGTTTCTTATTTTCCACCATATTCAGGAAAATAGGATTTCATGTACATTTTTCAAAAATAAACAAGATTACAACAAAGACATTTCTGATTGCAAAATCAATTTCAGGGGGAAATAAAACAATCTGAAAGGTCTCAAACTGCTTAACTTCTCAAGCTATATCTCTATGGAATTGTGTCTTGCTATTCTTCTTATTATAGACCTGTAAGAGAAAAGAAGGGTGTTATTTCCAAAATGTTCTAGTTTGTGAGTTACAAACTGAAGGAAAAACAAAAATATATTTGTGAGGCAATGAAGGATTATTGCACATTCATTTAAAGCCAAAACATACAGTTTGTAATTTAAAAGTAAATCATTCTATATTTAAATGCTACATTTTTCTTATGATTTACCCAAGCAAAACAGCAATGCTGATTTGTCATAAGAAAGCCATTTTGCCATACAGAAATGGAATATTTTTCAGTTAGAGTTATTTTGATCATTCTGTGATATAGCTATTTCTCCTTACATTATTATTTTTTAACTGTTAAAAATAATCCTGTCAGTGGTAAAGGAATAGAACAACTTTTCAAAGTTTACATTTCTGTTCTTATGAAGACAACATGTTCAAAAACAAAAAACACAAACTGCCCAAACTCCTAATGCTAAAACAGGAAGTGTTCTGGACATTCTGCTAGAACATGGGGAGGAAGCTTTGGTCCTTGCTCTGAAGGTCGCTGGTATTTTTAAACAAATACGGTTTAATGTAAAGCGTTCCTGTTCGAGAAGCCTTGTCTGGGAATCAGCAATCTCTTCTCTCTTGGGTGATTCCTTTATCCACAAACCTTTATTTAGGCTTTGCTGCTCCACTTTTCCACACGGTCCTTGTATGCTGAGCTATACAACGGTGCATAAATCATGACGTGATCATGTCTGAAAATCAGGGTATTTTGAGGGGATTTGGGTTGAGTCAAAGGAATGCCTGCCAATGTGGGGATTGCAGTGGAGCATGAAGTGACAGGCAGGAATGCACCACAACCAAATTAGTGTGTAAGGGATTAGACCAAGTTGAAATGTATGGCTGTGGGCAATATAAATGAATTTTAGTCTCATTTTAAAAGGGTTTAGCTAGACTGGATTCTTTCTGATCGTTTCAGCATCCTTCAAATGTACCTATTGATGTAGATAGTCACTGCCTTCTTCTCACAGATAAAATCTTTCTACTATTTGTTGTACTATAACAGCAGCCAAAAAGCAGGAGTACCCCCAAAAGGCCAGGTGATGAGGTGTGTGGCTTAGAGGCGTTTCCAAGGCAGATTAACACTCCTGGAGTAAAACTGGCCCAGTTTTGATAAAGATTTTTCCTATGGAGTGTGATGATGCAGCAGCCACAGTGAACAAACAGTTGCAATACAGGAAAATAACACTGAGACATCATCATTCAAATGTCACCAAGACAAATATCCCCTGGTTTGGCAGCCAGAGACCACAGAGCTCTAGGTATGCTGTAGCAATTCTTTGGGACTTCTGGCAGCGGTAGGAAACAGCTCTCACCTTTCTCTCAGGAAAAAAATTACCACTGCAACTCCCAAGGCAACAGCTCCCAAGCTTGCTGAGAGTGAGAAAATCCCTGTCTCTTTACATCTGCTCTCTCAGCTTTGCCCATCAGAGGTTTCCTTTTGCATCAATGGTGAAAGGTAGGAATGACATCTAGGTGTTCTGAGGTCTGTTTGGAGCCCCTCACGCCCTCCAGCACAGACACCTTGCACGCCTCGCATCACTCTGCTGTAAATAAAGGCTGGGACTCCACTTTTCAAACACCACAAAGATGTGAAAAAAAGAACCTGAGTGTGGACTTATGTTTCTCAATCAGTGGAACAGATCACAGCACTGCTTAGGAATGACAACATTCAGGCTTGAATTACTGTGCACTTTTGAAGAATCTTCTAATCAAAATTAACTGTATACAACAAGCAAAAATTTGGTTTCTTTCCTATTGTGCAATAAATCACTACAAGCTTTTATTCAGCATCTAAAACTGAAATGGAGTTTGGTTTTAAATGCAAGATGGTAATGAAAATAAAACCCAGAGATATTCTTTGTGAAGACTGACAAATTTCAAAGAATGCAAAGTACAAATATTCCAAATATGCAATTACATAAACTATTTCATTTTGCAATAAAACCCTTGAAAACATTAAATTTTTAATGCTCCTTTGCCATAGAATATGCAAATCAACTTTTACAAGTCTATATCTTCCAACAATAGATGGCACTACAAATTCCTACATTCACCACAACATTAAATAATGTTATAGCATTTTAACATTTGGAAAACTAATCATAACTGCCTAAGTAATATATGATGATCAACTTAGCTCTAAAACATGTACATAGATTTTTTTCTCACAGCAAAATGGAAAGTTACGATAGAAGGAGCAACTTCTCAAAAATATTTTACTACTTACACTGATTTATCTGAACTCAGAACTAGGAAAATATTCCACTATCAATTACAATGGTGTAAATCACAATGGTGTAAATCACAATGTTCAGTGTCAAAGAATAAAAGGTTTCTGTTTATTAGCACCCATAAGCACAAAGCCTGTTGTGTATTTATAGGAGCAATAGGCTGAATTTTATGTTTCATTTAAAAATCAGCAAAGTAATTTTAGGCACAGGTCTTCCTTAGGAAAGTAAAAAAGTCACTTTTAAATGGACACAAAGCTTGTTGATGTTTATCTGTGCAACAGGAACACGCCTGCTACCTCAGGAGAGGAACCCCATGGGTTTTCCCTCACAGAACCGAGCTTCAGGAGCTGCTCATCACGAGGAGTACCGCAAAGACAGCTCGGTATCTGAGAATGCTGCTGTAGCAGAGGAGAGATCTGGGCTGTGGCGTGCACACCTTAGCACAGCCCCAGGTTAGGCAACCAGGCTGTTAGTTAGCAACCACAGAAGGCTACTAATCCTTGTATAAGGTGATACATACACTACATTCCCTGTGCTCTTCAGCAAGGTGAAGGTAGGATTGAAATCAGCTGATTAGCAGCTGGTGGGAGAAGAATAGGCCCAGATTTATACATCTGAAGTAATGAACAGAACAAAGAGGACAATTTACTTATGGCATATACAGAATCATGCATTAGCAAATCACAAATCAGTCTTCTTGTGCCTGTGATTTCCACAACAGAACAACTCCTTACTAGTATGTAAGGGTTACTGAAGTGTCTTCAGCAGACCAAAAGAAAAGGAGGAGAGGTACAAGAATGTGAACTTCACATCAAAGTGGATATTCATGCTGATATGAATACGCAGGCATAAGAAAGGTGTAAGAGGTGTAAGGAGAACATGGGGATGACTGAACTCTGTCTAAACTGGAATAGGCCACTCCACAGTCTACTTGCCATCAAATATCTTCCTTACTATAGACCAGCATCGCTCAGATCATCACCATCATTACAGAGCACTATAAGGAAACCCATTTTTTAAAGATTTTAGGCAACAAAAAAATTACTTCAGAAATGGGAAAAGGAGTGAGGTAGCAGTGTCTGCTTTGGCATTTGTGGTAGCTACAGTTTCAAGTTACTTTTGCCATTATCCCCTCATTCACCCATTATCAAAACACACTATTGTGCATCACTAGTTAACAACTGTTGAACCTCAGTGACAGTCTCTGGGAGGGAAATGCTGTCAGGTAAGTCAGGGAGCCCTGCATGCACCTCTGAAATGTAGTCCTCCATCTCCAAGTAACAAGGATAGTCTGTTCCGTGTACTGTGGCAAATCTCCAAGCATCACGCAGGGCTGAACTTTAGATGAAGTTGGCGTATTTGAAACAGCCAGGCTAAGTCAGTCTCACTGTTTGGATCAGCCATTTCTAAACAGACCTTAGAAATAACCATTCAATTTCTCGTTTAATATCTTCATTTTTAATTGGCTTGATGCATTCTTTATATGCATTGAAATTCTAGTGCACTAGCTCCTGTGGGAAAATAGTACTCAGCAATTTGAATTTGTTAGCTGCTCTGAACATAGGGGACCTGATTCTCATTTATGTTACAGTCACTTTATATTGCTCAGGCAGTAAATTGCATTTACACCCAGTAAATGAGCAACCGGAGTAGTGTAAAGTAACTTTAGCATGAATGAGAATTAGGCCCAAAGCCTTCCTAAGTTTTTATAGCAACTCTGTTATTCATCTCAATTGGTGAGATAGGGATTGATTGACAAACAAATAGCAACATGGTATTGCCTAGTTTGGAAAGAGAATTGAGCCAGGGATTAGAAAACCCCAATTCAGTGAAGGAAATCAGACTGGCTATTAAAAGCCTGAAGTCCAACAAAGCACTAAGGCCAGATGGTTTCAGCATACATTTTTACAATCAGCTAAGTATAAAAGATGAAATAGCTCCCCTGCTGGTTAAAGTATTTCAAAATTATTTACAGATGGGAATTAATGTTAATGAGTCGTGTAGCTAACTCCCTACATACCATGCTGAAAATTTACCACCCTCAAGTTTAGTCCCAGCCAATGCACCAGAAAGTTTCATCATTTGAAAATGAAAATAGATTTTCCTTGTTTTACCACGTACAACTAACCACTTCAATTTCACATCTAAGAGGCTTAAACAGAAGTAGGATAATGAGGGACAGAGCTAATACCAGAAATGTCCTCAACGTGACGATTATTTTAATTGTAAATTCCCATGGCTGGAAGATTTACTCATAAAATACAGCATGCCGTACGAGTGTGCTATGGAGAGGGCTGATTTTAAAGATATATGCAAGAGTGGTTCAGGGGAATACGGAGCTCTCTCTTTGGGTGAGTGA
This sequence comes from Struthidea cinerea, assembly GCA_013397865.1. NCBI lineage: Eukaryota > Metazoa > Chordata > Aves > Passeriformes > Corcoracidae > Struthidea > Struthidea cinerea. The sequence continues at coordinate 393,981 of VZTI01002434.1, read as the reverse complement.
CTCAGAGCCGTGTTAGGTCAAAATGCAGATTTCACCATTTGATGCTCCCATGGGGCAGCCACTCACATGATAAAAGTGCTGATGGGCCACCTAACTGCACGTGCCAGTGAAACACTGAGAATATTCTGCTCTTTTTATCTGAACATATGTGTTGATTGTTTGCATAGACACAATTTATTAGGTCTAACCCAATCAAGAATTTATAATAAATGATAAAGAAAACAGAAAATTCCCCCACTGTGGACTTTAGTCAGCTTATATGAATGCAGATTTTCTCCTGTGTACAAATTTAAAATCAAGCTTTTGCCTCAATAAGTGGCACAGGTGAAGTAGACTGGAATCTGAATGAGCAGTTTTAGATTTGTCTCCTCTACACAGATAAAAATCTCCCTAATCATTGCACTCCCTTAACAGATTCATTTCTCTGAGGTACACTAGCTTACTGTTTGATCTCTTTTCTCTCATTAAAAAGCAAACAATTTAAAAATACTCCTTGATCAAGGTCCTTTCAATTGCTCATTTTACAAATAGGGATAATCCAAAATGAATGAGACCAAGAATAAATTTCTGCTATTAGTCGTATATAATTACAGACAGAAAAATGATACCTTTTAATTTTAAGATTGCATTCAGGATCTGGGTTAGCATGGGAGGTTAACACAGCACTCAACTTTCAGCTTTTCCTTTGTTTCACTTTGACTTTAATTACATTTATTTGGCCTGTAATAGCAACTGACCTAACCACTTCTGTATATGAAGAAACTACTATTAGATACATTATTTCAATAGTCTGGGTTTGAAGGAAGATGAAGACAGGTACAGCTTCTGCAGACATCATTAAATGATAAACCTTTAGCCCTGCTGAGAGAAAACAAACAAAAACACTCAACTGCTAGAGAAACAGGTTTTAGAAACACATCTTCAGAAAAGGTAAGAGGTTTCCTTATGTTAAGGTTATTCCTTGAACAACCCTCTCCTGACCTTCCCTTCATTCAGTTATTTTCCTTTTCAAATCCTTCTTCAGCCTACTCAAATAGCCAATGCTGAAATATGTTTGATGCTCTCCAATACTGGACAGCTCTGGATTTTACTTTTTTTTAGCTCCAGCAGTGCCTAAAGTGCAAAAAACCATCCCCACCACCACCCCCCCAAAAAAAACCCCCCAAACAAACAACAACAACAAAACCCAAAACAAAAGCAAAGGGCCGTTGCTGAAGGAAACTGGAGTTACTTTTGGAGGGAACGCCTCATCATGAGGACTTGGGGCAGCTCTGCCCTGTAGCAGGCTCCCACCATTGCCATGCCTCTGCATGGGCTGCTCAGTGACCGACGGCGGCGCTGCGGAGGTGCCGGTGAGTGCCGAGCAGCCCTGTCAGACCCATCACGGTCCAAATCAGCAAAGCTCGGCTAGCAGCTGATTCCCTTGTAGTACGTTCACTTGTTAGTAATAAGGACTGTCACTGAAAAGCCTGGGGGCAATTCTCTAAAACCCCGTTTATTATCCAGATCATGAGAGGTAATTCCTGATGGCACCAGCAGGCACAGAGCTGGCGGTCAGCTGGCACTAACTGCAGAGAAATCACACATGTGCCACGCCTTGCACACAACACATACAGGCACATTTCTCAGAGATATCCACGGCCTGTCAGTAACATGTACCCTCATGTCATTAATTCTTACTGCCTAAGTTAATGATAACAAACTCATACTAGCTATTGGGAAAAGTCCACTTCTACATCTATGTTTTCCATGCAACTTAGCTAAAATATCTACTCTGGCCTTGCAAGAACCCCCCTAGAATACTGTGTCCAAATCTGGAGTCTTCAGTACATGAAAGACGTGGACCTGTTAGAGACTGAGTTCAGAGGAAGGCCACAAAATTTGTCAGAGGGCTGAAGTATCTCTACTATGAGTACAGGCTGAGGGAGCTGAGGCTGTTCAGCCTGGAGAAGAGAATGCTCTGCGGAGACCTTATAGCACCTTCCAGTACCTGACAGGTATTCTGAAAAAGAGGGACAGTGAGTTTTTACAAGGGCAGGTTTTGATGGGACAAGGGGAAATGGTTTTAATTGTTTTAAACTAAAAGCAGAGGGATTTAGATTAGATGTGAGGAAGAAACTCTTTACTTTGAGGGTGGTGAGGCAGTGGAACAGGTTGGCCAGAGAAGCTGTGGATGCCCCATCTCTGGAATTGTTCAAGGCCAGGTTGGATTGGTCCCTGAGAGACCCGATTTTGTGGAAGGTGCCCCTGCCCATGGCAGGGTGTTGGGTGTAGGTGATCTTTAAGGTTCCTTCCAACACAAACTGTTCTATGATTCCGTGAGTCTGGTTCTATGTACCCTGTCAAATCAAATACTGTCATCTCAGCAGCTCCAATATATTGTCTGTTTTCTGTGAGAGGGGATTTTCCCCAAAGCCATCTGAGTTAACTCTTTGTCTGCTCATACCTTATTTTTTACTGAAAACTTTTTCTCTTCTCCCCAGACTGAGAATTCCTTTCTCTCAGTTCCTTTCTTTTTGAAGATTTTCATTATAAGGATGAGAAATAATGGGTACACAAATACTATAGCTGATATATTTCAGTCTTGACATGCTGAAACAGGTAGAGTTTGAAAGAACAAATTACTCTCTACAGTTTTCCTTATTGCATGTTAGGAGAAATTTAGATTGCTATATAAAGATTTAGCAAACACATAAAGATGTAAAGACCATTACTTATTAAACTAAAACTGTGATAATGCAACAAACAAGTTAAAAATACTGTTGCAAATAAATCAGCAAGTTGATGGTTATTTGATTTAGATTATCAAATTATTCCAACTATGAGCCAAACCCAGTTGTGAGGCTGAGACAAGAAAAAAGTGGGATTGTTTTCTCTAATCCTGTATTGGGAAAGAAATTGGGTTTGTGTCTCAGTTTAATACAACTATTTTGTTCCCATTTTTTTCCACAGTAATAGGGATTTTCTGACAGCGATTCAACTGTCGTGACTGCTTTCGCGGAGTTATGCATAGACTGCATATTCTCAAGCAAGTACAGAGACCAAATAAGCTTCCTTAGATACATTTTCACTGCTGTTCTCCCTTTTCCTTAAATGTCATAATTGTTCTAGTAGCTATTCTTTCGCTTTTCTTATTACCTTCCCTATTGCACATAACAACATAAAAACTAAGCAACAGAAATAAAAGAGTGTTTACTATGACAGGTTTCTACACAACAGTTGCTCCAGAAAGCACTTCTGTAACTTTGACAGCACTTACTCACATAAAAGACCAATTTGGGAGCTCATTTTAAGGTTTCAGAAAGTATTATCAGAAGTGTTTTTTTCACAAGCACATAAATTCATTCTTTGTGCTTTCATGAGCTGGCAGGACATGAAAGAAAATATTCCCTTAACACAAGGCAGGAAAAAGAAGTAGAAGGATACCCTTTCACCTCTTGACCTACAGATCTTTGATGGATGCAGGGGCTGCATAGAATAGCTGATACAGTATTTTCCTTAATTTTTTGACACCTGCATCCACCTAAATGGAACGCAGTGGATTTGTCATCTGTCACACCCAGTTCAGACAGTTCTTGCCTGCTCTTGCAGAGTGTTCAGTATCCAAGAGGAGGGTGGGACACTTCTTTTATCTGCTGTGTGTCCACCTTAGGTGTGCCTTTGATCACCCCTGGAGGTGATTCTCACATGCAGTCCTTGATAACAGCAGCAGGCTTCTCAAATATCAGATTAAATAGCACAACCTTAATACTGGGCTGCATGGCCTACGTACAGTTAATATAATCCAGTCATATTTCCCACTTGATAGGCTATAGGGCTGAGATCACTAGAGGGTCACTAAGCCACCCAGCAACCACCCATGGAAAAATTCTCTCTTTGATCTGCCAATGAGGTAAGCTCCAAAAATATTACAGCTGAATTCTCTATTATCTGTGGCGACTCAAGACAAACTAATGTCGATCCCCCAAAACATGATTAGTAGGAAATACGGTGCTCGGATACTGAAGAAGCACCACTGAAGTCAGCCAGCATTCAGCATGAGATGGAGCTGAGAACAGAAGAGACTCAGACTCCTCGCTGTGCCCTGTAGCACCCTCTGATCAATGGTTTCTGGCACACGGCCGCAGATCTGAGCTGGCTCTGTCTGCTCCCAAAGTGCTGCTGAGGGAGTTAATAAGCCTCCTGGAATTCACTGCCCTGGGAGGAATGATGCAAAGCCGTGAGGCTGGCTCTGTGGTGCTCAGCGGGGTGCTGGGACTGAGCAAGAGCAAATGAGCCCGGCTGATCTGCTGAGGGACAGTTAATTGCCTCTGAAACAGGCACCCCAGGACTCTCGGTTCACTCTAAGGAGCAGGCTCAGGCTTGTAGGAGTCATGAATTGATCTATCAGCCATGGAGAAGTAGCTAAAACTGCTTTTGACTTACTAGTGCTGACCCTGGAAGCAGTGCAGTTGTGCTCATGCAATGCTCTGTCTGAAGCGACAGCCTCTGCACAGAGCCAGCTCCCGTGCCCCGCTCTCCCTGTCCGAGTTAACACCAGCTGGACACTCACCCACTTACCCTCCCGAGCGTTCCGTGTATCAGTTGCAGGCGAACCCCAGCCACAAGATGAGTGCTTCTACCTTCTCTTAACAAATAAAGCATATTTGAATCAATCTTTTAAAATTACTAATGACCTTGTGAACACTCAACACCCACACTCATTCATCTTTTTATCAAGAGATGCCAAGTCATATATCCTTGCATGAACGGAAATTAGGGAAATGTGTTGTAAGATTTTATCAAGGAGTATTTTCATGATCTGCTCAGCAGAAACTGCTTCTACACCTTCTTACACTAAATTCTATTTAACATCACTTAAATGTAAGGTATTTCTTTAGCAGACAGTTTTCCCTCCACTCCTCATGGTCTCTCTAGCACTTGCATTTACTGTGACTGCTGGTAGCAAATTTAATAGAAATGCTGGCAGCATTTTTTCAACAGAAGGACACTTGCTGCAAGATTCCTCTTCCCTGTTTCCTTTCCACCTTTTCTTCTTATTGAAGAGGACGGCAATTTAGTAGTTTCCCCCATGCCTTGCAGTTCCTTCTCTAGGCCACCTGCTGGATGTTATTACACCACCATTACCTCTATGACATTGATTTCTGATGAATCTGCCTTAAAAACTGTGACTGTGGTTCTATTAGATGGGAGGTCATTCCACATCTGCAGTCTCATTGGCATAAAATTAAATAAATTTTGCATTATGATCAGAAACATGAAATAGATTTGATTTTGCAGAAAGCTGACATTTCAGCCAAGAGAGATGTATATTACACTGATTTAGGTGATTAGGGAAGAACACTGTGAGGTGTTTTTCCATTATGGTACTCATCTGCAAGAGAGATATTCCTTATTTATATGAGCAGAGGGAAAGTGCTTTGACCTAGGAATGAAGTAACTTGATTGTCCCCTCTTGCCATTGCTCTGCTGTACGTCTGTATATCTCAGATAGCTCATTGTGTAGCTAAACCTCAGACCTTCCCTTAGAAAGCTGCCAGCTGTCACCTCCCAATTCATCATAAAGTGGCACTGCACACTAACTCTTAGCTAACATTTTGTCAGAGCTTGACAAAATCACTTTCTTTCAGGGGCCTCACTTGCTCAGGCAGAGTCCTCCTGGAATGAATGTGCAAACAGGATTTTGGATATTTGCTAGGAGGGCTAAAGAGCATTCAAACTCTGCTGGTGGCCTGGAAAAATGAACCCTGTGGTCATATAATAGGGATTTTTCCCTTTCCAGTTTTCTTTTAGAGAATGTGTTGTTTAAGTTATGCATCTCTTGGGTAACAATTAAAAAAGTATAATCAGTCAGTGATGGCACCACACACTAAGCACAGACATGTTGCTGTCATTGGGGGATATATTTTTGGATGTCCTTTATATGTCTGCATCTGGATTTTCTTATTCACTACGCCATGAGATGTAAATTACTTCACTTTAAAAAGAACAGCATATTTTTAAAGCAATTTAATTCAAAGATAAAGATTTAAAAGTTTTCCCCAAGCCAGAATTATTAAAAAATGAATACTTTGAATCTAGAGCTCTTCATTTATTTTAGGACTTCAGTTTTTGCAGTCACCTGTCAAACATAACTATTAAAAATGACAACATATTAAAAAATAAAAGTTTGGAAACAAGGTTGTTTGATATGGCAAATAGTTCTTGGCAGTGAAAGAAAGAAGCTGTGATGTGAGCAGTCCTCTTATTTTTGCTTGTTGTAATAAATGCCAACCTACAGATGGAATTCAAGCAGTAATTCAAGATTATTAAATTATCTGCTTTAAAAAATGAATCAAGTGAGTCCTCCCTTTTTAAATGCTGTGAAAAAGAAATCATCTGTTTTTTAAACTTGCCAGTAGAAAAGGGGATAAGCGGGAAGTACAATTGATCTCATCTAAAATCTTACAGTTGAGAACATTTATTATGGCATAAGGCAGAAAGGGAGAGGCTTATAAATGAGATCCAACTGCCTCTCCAGATGCATTTTGCTGAAAGACTATTCAGAGTGAACCTTTAAAACTTGAATTTGGAAAGCATAAGCCATGCTAAAATAAATCTAAGCTGATATACTCATTTGTAACAAAATGAATGTGACACATCATGGCTATGACAATATGCAATTTCACCCTGAGAATTCAGTTTTCAGAGGTGATTTAATTTTCTTTAAAACATTATTGAAAACTACAAGACATGGATTAGAACAAATATCCTTGTCTCGTATGGGTATTAATTTTGACAATGTTCACCCTACAACTAAAATACAATAGGAAAACCCACTGTTTGCTAAGTCATCTATGGAAAGGGTTGGTACATAATTATCTAAATGCTCAGCAGGATTATCACTGTAATGTTCAAAGACTCTGAGCAGGAGATAGGATAAAGGTTAGGAAAATTAGCTGACTTATAAATGCTTCATTAAATATTTTTTCAGGCATTAACGTAACCCAGAAGAAGGACGCTAAGTCAACCTACCACTCTGTAAAGTTTGTACATCACAGTGTAAGACATGGTAGAGTCAGACTGCAGTAAGAGATACGTCCATGGTATGGAGCTGTTTGATAAATGCTGTTGCAGTGTTTGTCTTAGTCCCTAAACTGTGCCTACTAAAGTCAATGGGAATTTTTTACTGCACCTAGAGGCAATGAATTAGGCCTAGATTCTTTACATTTGCTTTTACAATGTGCTCGATACTCTCAAACACAGTGCTGGGCTCCCTGCAATCCTGTGTGCACGCAAATGCACACAGACATGCTTGCTATTAAGACCTAGGTGTGGGATTGAATTCTCTGCCTCCACACCCACATGTCTACCAGAATGAGTTGCTGTGCACCTCTCATGTCCCAGGACGTACAGCCTTCATTATCCAAGCTGCATTAAAACCACAGCTCCAACATTGATGTAGCAAAGCGTTTAGTCCTGTGCCAGCTTTAAGCATTTAAGTAGTCGTGGTGAGTTAATGGTGCTCCTCACGTGATTGAACTTGAGCATGTGCTTAATTGCTTGATTTAGGGCCAGAGCACCGAGATCGCTGCGGGAGGGAGCTGTGGGTAGGGGAATGTGCTCTGCTAAGGCACACACCGCTCAGGTAGTAATGGCTTGGTTCAAAACTCTTTCTTTCCAACAGGCAAAAACTTTGAAGAAGCCAAAAGTTTTTGCCGTTGTTTGAAAGGATCATCATAGCTCAAAATTCAAGGCAATAGGGGGAGCAAGGTGGCAGTAGCGACTGGATATAAACCAGAAAAAAATAGGATCAGAAAGAACAAGAAGATTATGAGATATAGAAAAATGTCAAAACTAATAAGAGGAGATTTCAGCTACCCAGACACACAGGAACAGGGACACAATGAGAGAAATAAATCAAGCAACAGTCATGTACTATATCCTCAATGTATTAAAAGGTGGCAAAAAAAGACGAAAGTTCTTACTTTTAACAGTGCAGCTGTTAGGAGACAGAGGTGGAGGACTCACTAATGACCATAATCCAGTTGGATTCATTACTGCAGACTGAACCTACAAGAGGAATAAAAAACCCCCAAGGACTTTGAACGTAGAAGAATGGGGAAGTGCTGGAGGCAATCCAGTGGGTTAAGCATCTAATGGGAGGTGTGGGAGGAGGGAAGGACACGGAGGAAATGGAAACTGTTCAGAAAGCAATTACAGCATATCCAAGGGTGATACGTATTATCCAACAATATGTACACTAGGATGAGAAAAAGACCATAGCAAATAAAAACAGGATTGAAAAAGATATTGAGCGATAAAAAAAAGGATACATAAGCAGTGTAAAATTTAGGGTGCAGAGGGAGAACAGAAAATTTATACAATTAATTTAAGATAAATGAGCACAAAGATACAAAAAGTGCAAGCAGATAATGAAATTAAATCAGAAACAGGCTAATATCAGAATATATCCCTAGCAGATGTAACAAAAACTCTGCAAAGAAAGCAGAGGGTTTTCAGGGTGAAACCAAAGCAATATGATACCGTGCACTGGTTCAAGCCACATTCATCATGGTTGAGTTTGTCATTCCTGAAAGGTTTAAAACAATTGGAAACACTTGTTTTTACACATAGTTTTCTCAATTTACTACACTCTGGGAGAAAGACAATCCTGCTATCCCCATCTCACAGCCACCTTTCCCAGTTCATCCCAGGTGAGTGAAAGGTATTGTGGTAACATATCATCCTTAGCAGACACTGCAAGATGCTCAGGCAGTTGCTTCTTTCAGTGCCATTCTACCTCCATATTTCACAAGCTGGAAATTAGAAATTACAGGAGGCACTGGGTTTGAAGATATATTTACAGTTCTAGAAGGATTCATTTGTACTTTCAGGCCAATTCAAGCAGTAAGATGGGAAACATATCTTGAGTGTAATTTTGGGTATAATTTTTGGATAGACTGTTTGCCTGGGCCAAAAACATCGCAAGAAGCATCCTGAAAAATTACAACTACCTACAGTTAAGCTACCATGCCAGAGAGTGTTCCTCTCTATTACGTCAGACTGTTGACATGGGCCCTTGAGAAGAACATTCTTCTAAGGACACTTCTCTTTCTGTCTTCCCACTAACAACTGAGAAAATCTATGCAAATCTTCCTCCCCAAGCCGGTCCTTGGCCTCTTCCCTTCTCCATCCCCCAGCTAACAATCTAAGCTCATACTACCAAAATAAGGTAAGGTGGAGTGGTTCAGGTCAGAGGACTTCTACTATCTTGGCAGTGTTATAGCTTACAGCATTAGCAACTACCACCTTTCACATCTGCTTGATAGAGTCTTACAGGACTTCGTTAACCCATGTCCCAGGAATGGAGCAATTGGCTTTTCAGCTGCCCAAAGTGGCGTTCCTAGAGCCAATCCTTCCTGTGTGTTTTCTCCATGGCAACATATCTCTGTCAGAAAGCTATGGCTGTAATTTAAAAACAATTGGAAGAAGAAACAAAACAATACACAAATAGCCAGCAAAAACACACTACCTCTAATATTAATCAGTGAAGTCCACAACAGAAAATCTTTTGCTAAAAGCAGAAGACTGCATCTCCTAATTTACTCCTGTATTTGAACCACAGTAATACATTGCATAGGACAGTGTTGTTACTTTAATCACTTCTGTTTAGATGTCTCATTTTGTGAGCAAATTTTATCATATTTTTTTTCATTCAAGATTCTGCATTTTTTTGGAAAGAAAAATACAACGCAGCCAAAGCCAGCAACAACAATGTTAAATGACAGGTGGCCATTGGAGGAATGCTATACAGGTTGAGGAACTGGTCCAGTCAATCAAATGTTGTATTTGGAAACAACAGATAGGAGGGCAGGTAATTCCTTATCACCATTTGTAGTGGAACTACAGCTGCAGCTCCAGTTCTGTTTGAGATGGCACAGCACACAGTGGGATACAGAAATACAATAGTCAGAGAAGCCGCTTAAAGCCACAAGAGAAAGCATGGACTGCTTTGACAAAGATACAAAAAGCTCCTGATATTCATGAGATTCAGTAAGCACTGATATAAAAATTCTTCTGATACTTAACCCTTTATGCTTGTTTTTATTCTCACTGTAGTATGTGCTCATGCTCCTGTGAGCTACTGGGGAAAAAGATGAGAACCATATACACCGGATATCATAAGGTACCACTTCCCCTGTATGGTATAGTGCACTTAATTCCCTCATGACAGCTCCTAAAATGAGGAAATATGTAAAATATATATATATAATACTTGGAGGTTTTTATTAGACTTGTTTAGTATTTTTCACATTATCAAAGTTGCAAAAACAGATTTCCTGTGCTCAGACATCTCTGAGTTCACGCTGTTCTTTCAGAAAAATAAGCACTTATCTCAGATTGGAGTTTTCTTTATGACAAAACAAAACCTGAAAACAACACAACTCTCTTCATTTAACATCCTAGTGTTCAGAAGAAATACAATCATGTCCTTTATTGATAGTAATACTAAATTACTTTGTTCTTTTGCTTACACATAAAATGTTCACTGCAGTTGAACACATCAGGGCTATCTAATGTATAGAGAAGCTGTTGCTCTTTACACAACTTTCACATGAAAAATATACACATTTAATAGTATAACTTAACTCTCTTAATCTCACTTAATCGGCACAAAATACACTTGACTAGAGATACCTCTGTCCCTTGTGATGTGAGTCTAGAAATCAGTGTATGTATGGCTCGTCCTTTTTAATTCCAGTCAGTAGCACACCTACTGTATATAAATGTGTCTTGATTTTATTTGCTTTCAAGTTCTGCATCAGTGAGTATCTTCAATAACGGAAGTAAAGCACTTAAAGCTCTGCTCTCCTCTGCACCTTTCAGCAATAAATAAATAAGACCCCAGTTCTAAAGGTAAGGCTAAGCCTTTGCTCTAGGAGGGAGACCTTATTTCAGTAGTGTTTCACACAGATCAAGTTAAAGGGTAAAGGTTTAAAATTACTAACTGCAATAACTTGTCCTTTTTTTTTTTTTTTTTTTTTTTACAACTCTCTTTTTTTCCCCCAAATATTTTGAATTTCAGGACATGGAAAACCAGGACATTTGACATAAACTTTTCATTTGGGTTTTTTTTAAAACAGCTGAATATACACTTTATGTTTTCAGAACAACAATAAAGGCATTTGAAAAAAAAATACTTTGCTAAAACTGTAATTAAAAAAAAAAAGATCTTTCCTAAAAGCTTTTTTAGGTGAACTAAATTATACTGGACATATATAAATAAAAAAGAGCAAAGAAGAACATGAACATATATTACTAGTGTAATTCATCAAAAACAGTTGACACTTCAATCTAATCCAGAAATGAAAACACAGAACTTTATAGAGTTATAGGAAGTAAGCAATTTAAGTGTACCATGGCACAAGGTCATCTAACAATGAAGACAGGAAGATGTTCTCTTTTTATTCGCTCTCCTTCACTCCTTTAATCCTTCTGAATCTATCAAGTACAGATTAATATAAATCTTTTTAACAGCCAGAGGTGATCTTGAAATCAGATAATTAATAGTAGTGGTTCAAGTTCTGTATAACAAGTCTATCTTTCCATTTTAATATAAAATGGAAGGGTACTTTATGTAACTAAGCTATCACTCTGGGAAAGGGGTTTTTTTCCATAATAAAGTAATGCAGGTCTTAGCTAATTAGTTCATCATTTTAAAATGTAATGTTTTGGTAAAACTCACTGAAATTGTTCATCTTCCTTAAAAGGGTGCTGATGTGGAAAAAAACAATTCTCAGAATACACTCACCACTGCTCATTCAAAACACTCACTTGCCGAGTCATTCCCCACGTAGTTCAGAGCTAAATGTATGAAGCCTGGGAAATGCACTCAATTTGCTTTGAAAGTAAACCTCCAAGGCAATTTCATAAGCAAAAATCATATTCATGTCATACAGATACTGTGGTTTAGTTTATGATTCCAATTTGGCCTGGAGAGCTTTCAATACTCTAGAAAAAATACTTCACCAATCTATATGTAAATACTTCAGTAAAACCACTGAACAGTGATCAAGTTCACTATTAATATCACAAATTAAAGATGGCATCTGAAAAGGTACTGTCTAGAAGAACGATCAGAGCTCACGCTGAAGAATAATCTGTATTTTCAGCAGCCTGTAAGCACCATGGAAAAAACCCGTGGTGTTGTAGTCATTAAGTTACAGTGTTATATATAAAGAAAACACTAAATACTGAAATACAGCCAGTGGTTTGGTGGCAGCAGGGTGGGTAGCAGGCAATCACCTGGAAATGTCAGCCTAAAGAAACTCATGGTAGGACTGGCAGACCTATGTTGTACTGTTCAAATTGGCAATTAAATATACTTGCATTTCTATTACAGGCTGTTAAACAAGAAAAAATCAACCAAATAACCCAAATAAGCTCTCGATTTCTAACTATTTGGTTGTCTTAGTGAAAGTGTGTTTATTTAAGCAGATGTGACGGCACATTTGTTTGCCCCAGGGGAGAGTGGGAAGAATTAGCCAAATATCCTGTTGAAGTCCTGTCGAGAGGCAAAGATAGTTGTACTGGAGAAAGGCACAACCATTCCCATACTTTCCAATAGTTTAGGGTTTTTGTAGCTCCAAGACACATGTACTGTCACTAGTTTACACCACGGCCCACCTCCACGTAGGCCAGCATTGCCCTGGGACTCAGCTTTCACACAGCAGCATGGAGAGCAGCCAGCTGGAAGGGGAAAATCTCTCAACTGTTCTTGCTCCTGCTTCTCTCCCTTGGCTTCACTGTCTTATAGTGAGTCTTCTGGATGTGGGACAGAGATTCAGACAGTATAACTTCTCAAAGCAGTCACTAAGCTGACATGTAGGTTAGCTACAAGACATATGGGGCAGGATTCAGGTCCAGACCATAGGTACCTAAATAGAGGTGACCACCTATGCACTAGATACACAAGGTCTCACTTCAGATAACAAAGGTTCATTTGGCGCCCACACAAAGCTGCTCAGTTTCATTTTAGATGGATGCCCTAAAGTCTCAAAGACATCAGCCAAAGTTAGCAGATGAATACAGAACTTACAGGAGATCCTCAGTTGCACCAGGTATCAGTAATAGCGATGGGCATTACAGCAGTATCCTACAGGTCTCAAACGACACTACAGGGCCATAGCAATGTCACATTTCCCTGTCTTTCCTTCATAAACCTTGTCACTGCACAACCTATTACCTAAGGTCTATTACAGAAATAGCATAAACAGAAGAAGAAATCGTTCATCCATCCACAATTCCTCATTGCTGGACCTTGTTGGACCAACCCAGCATAAAGAGCAGGAAGCACCCGAGTTCAATACATGTACTGTCTGACAAGGCAATTTTCACACAGAAATTCATAAGGGAAAGGAGGGTGCTCCACTTCTCAGCGCAAGGTAATTCCAAAGTGGTTTTAAATTGCAACGTGCTAAGAGTCAGAGACATTCTCCCCGAGAGATGAGCTGCCACATTTCTCACTGCTGTGCCAGCATGGAGCTGGGCACATAGGGAAGCGCTCTGGGCAGCTCTGCCATTTCAAACAGACGGGAAGGGACAACTCTGCAGCAACAACCAAGAACCAAAACTTAACTGACAAAAGTAAATGATGAAAAAAACATTTTTCTGTTGCTTTTCTTAACGTACATTAATGAATTAGACATTCCTCTAAATGCTGTTGTGTCTAGGCATTAGATATCTGCTGGTTTTTGGTATGACCCATGAAACAACTGAACTGGAGGAAGAGAAGGTCATCAGAGACTTCTGACCCGTATTTAAAAGAGTTATTCTGTATGCTGTGAACGACACGGGATTTGGCATGCAGTTAGGCTGAGAGGAAAGTAGGAAAATGGCTACTGCAAAGCCAGAGGGTTAAAAAGTAGCATAAAAGCCAATGAGTATATGCAAAGAAAGATATGAAGGTCCCTGAGTGTGAGAAAGGAAATCTAAACTTGATGTGAAAGTCTAGTGTCAGATATGATAATTAACCAAATCCTAAGAGACTGAAAATCTGCAGGAACCAACTTGCCTTGCTTGAATACAGTCAGTGTAGGAGATCTCCTTTGGATCAGGACCAATCAGCTGCAACCTTTTCTCTGCTTACTCCCTACTTCCCATGTGGCAAAGGAAAGGTAACAAAACACAGCTCAGAAGGTAAAACAGTTTTCACCCACAAATACAAACAGACAGGAAGACTGGTGTAGTCATTCTGTAATGTGGGAGAAGAGGTCTCTTTTCTCCCAAAATTTGTATCTGATAAACAAGAACAGAAGACATGACAGCTAGGAAGCACACTAAAAGTACTTGCCACAAAGTACAAATTCTATTTACAATTATATTGTAACTGCTTTTAGCTGACTTCAATCTTTCCCAACTGGAATTCACCCAAACAATACATTACAGTACAAAATATTTTATAGATGTTATCTAGAACAGGAAATTGTGGCACCTACCCATGGCCAGTGTGCAAGGTATGTGCAACAGGGATGACCATTTGTCCTCATGAAAATTATCTGACATCAGTATGTTACAATAGTCTATGATACTGCAAGTTTGTAATACTTTAAACAATGGCCCAGATTTGCCTATGGTTCCAGATCTTCATTTTGAACTCACTATTTTGTAACAGCACAAAGGGAGTTTAACTTGTCAAGTGGCTGGCAAAGCTGAAAATGAAATATCATAAGAAAATATGTCAGCGGTAGACCTTTCTGACCCAAACTTCTCTTTGGCCAGCAGAACAATTTGTCTCACCAGTCACTGTATGGGCTGCATCAATTGTACAGCTGATGTTTTTTCTGGACTTGCATCAAACAATCTCAGCACATTGATCAGGACATTCTTAAATCTCTGTGCTTTCATGCTAAATCCAAGAGTTTCCTTTTCATGTGCACTCAACAAATAGACATTCATAACCTCAGAACATAAAAATATGATGGATTTTATCTTGAAGGACCTGGAATAATTAAATGCAACCAACTTGTTTCTGGTTTCTGAAAGGTTTCCCTTCAGCTCTGCCTCAAGGATGTGACATATTTGCTGTTTTTCTCAGTTTTGATTTCTTTAGCTTTGTCAGGGAAAGCAATGCTGTTATACATCACACAAAATAGTGATGCAGTAGGGAGAGATGAGTGACAAAATCCAGCACAGAAAAAGAGTTCAAATAAAAGTTTTCATATCTTAATCCCTACAGGATTTTGCCAATAACATAAAAAATGTTAAGACTTGGCAGATACTATTAACCAGGATTTGCTTTCCTTAAAGAATAGAAAAAAAATTTCTTACCTCAGAAAAGCATGAGCAGTCAACAAAAAAACCTCATCATCATTAGGAATGCAAATTCAGGGTAAATATATCCAATGACTTTACTGAAGAAAAACTGCGAAAGTCAAAGTCTGAAAGTGAAAGATCCAAAATGCATACTGCTGTTCATTGTTCCTTTTTTACACACATTTTATTTCACCCTATGCATCTGTGTAATTCTGCAGTATCTGCCATCACTGTATCCAAGAACTTCCTAAGCACTTAAAATCCATTTTTTTTTAAATTTCCCTGCTTGTAGAAATAGTTTGACTGTTTTATGCTCCTACACATATGACAAAATTTAGAACAATTAGGTGAAGGACCTCTTTTTAAATGTTCTGTTCTAAACACAATAATCTGCATTGTTAGTCTCTTGGAAGAGTGGCAAGTACAGGGTGCTCTCCGGTGGCCTTGGCAGCACCAGGCCAGCATGGCTAGCAAGGGCCTGGCAGCACGAGGCACAGCTAACACAATCACCACCACACTGGCTCATTCTGAATCCATGCTTCCCAGTAATCCCAAATAATTTCCAACTGTGAGTGCAAATAACTGCAGGAGAAGGAGCTATTTACACACACATCCCCCACAGGGAAGAAGAGTACAAACTGTTATTGTTCTTTAGGAATTAATTATGGCTATTTTGTTTTTCTCATCTCCATCAAATAGCAATATTATTTATTGTGTCATTTGATTCATGGTTGTGCTTGTCAAGTCCAGGCAGATGCCCAAGCTAATAAAAATTCCAGCTAACAAGTAGAATATACGCAATATCAGTTTTTAAAAGCTAGACACTCTTCCTTCAGAATAATTGCTCTACTCAAGATCTCATTTTGATAGGCTATAATAGCTGAATAAACAAAACTAACTAGATTAAAATTTGATCATGCAGACACCACTAGATCATGATTACATTCTTCAGTGAAGGAAGGATTGTTTTAAAGAAAAATATGAAGACTAATCAGACACAAAATGCCATACAAAGTAAAAACTATCTGTAAATACAAAGTAAAGAATTTTATAAAACAGCAGAGAGATCCATTTAATCATTGGCATATAGCTGCTTCTGTAAATCCTGGGTAAGTTAAGATCATAAAATCAATTAAATTATATTACTGCTAATATCCCAGTTCCCATTGTTATTCCTGATATTCCAATTTCTAACTGTCAGCAACATTGAAATTCAAGGATATATACATGGCATCCACACTTAGTTCTTATCATTGAATACTGGCATTTGAAGCTTGGTCCTTTTTGTCACCAGAAGATGGAAAAGCCTATGGAGACCAAAGATAAAAAGATACTGCTAAGAAGATGGAGCTTTCGGGTAACTGAATGAGGGGACAAAAGCAGTGTAAGGATTATGTTGATAACAGATCTCAGCCAGATGTTCACTGACCTTTTCTTCCTTTTAAAAGCAGTGAAGCTTGCCTAAGTGAGACATTTTCAATAGTACTACTGTACTTTGGGGATTCTGAATAAAATTGCTGCTTGCAATTGTGTACTTGAGTTTTTTCCCCTAAGAATGACAAATTTAGTAGTTACTAATTTTTATTTCTAGCCTGTATTTCATATTTTGTTAGGTTTCTTACAACTACTTTTCATCTACTACAGCAGTCTACATGTACAACCAACTGTCCCTTGCCAGGAGGAGAATGAAGCATCTTCAACCCCAGCTTCCTGCTTTGCTGGGATCCAGAGATACCATCATGAATAAACATACTATCCTGATGGGACGTATTGAGCTCAAAATTGTAAAGAAAATCTGGGGTTTATTTTAATGTCATCACAGTTCATAGAAAAAAAAATAGCTGAGTGCAATATTCACAGAGCCCTGTGCAGGGAACAGAGCAGAAATGGTGCTATTTAAAGAACAGACTGTATTCTACACTGTGTCAATGCTTGCCTGTTGATACTTGCTATGACACACCACGTCTTGTTTTTGTTGACCATCTAGACATATAAAATGGCTTTCTTTGTGTGGAAGACAGGGCTTCCTGGGAGCACAGAGGCCTCTCTAGAAGCTTTGTTTGCTACTCATTTCCTTCATTGTATAGGCATGTTCATCCTATTTTGTTCCACTGGTGTTTGGAAGTGTCCCGCTTCCATACATTCAAATCATTAACTTTTTTTCTCTCAAAACAGAATTCAGATTTCCTCCCAAATCAGAGATGCTGTCCCCAGTTATCTTCAACCTGTTGGAATTCATCAGATGAATGTGCCAGTGTACCTGCAACTCAGCACTGCTGAGGCTACATCTGGACCATTGAGATCCCCAGTGCAAGATGGAGATTTGCTGGAGTGAGTCCAGTGAAAGAAAACAAGTAAGTTTAAGGGACTGGAGCATCTTTCATAGAGGATATGTTGGGAGCGACAGGACTGTTCAGCCCAGAGAAGAGAAGGATCAGAAGAATATTTAAATACGTGATGGACGGAAATAAAGACGACAGAGACAGGTTCTTCTCCATAGTGACTCAGAAGAGGCAATGGCACAAGATGAAACACATGAAATTACATTGGAACACAAGCCAACACTTTTTTTTTTTTTTTTTTTACTGTGAGGGTGATCAAACACTGGCATAGGTGGCCAAGAGAAGTTATGAGGTCTCCATCTGAGCAGGTATTTACACTGTGCCTAGACACACACCTGGGAAACTTGCTATAGCTGCCCCTGTCCTGAGCTGGTGATTGAACAGGATAATCTCCAGAGATCCCTTCCTACCCAAACTATTCTGTGACTCTGTAAATCAGTCAAGATCCTTGTGTTACAGACTCACAAGAGAACTGACATTGAACTAAATTAAGAGTTTTACAAAATATGGAAGAAGTTTATCTGAAATTCTATATTGTCTATATTTTTTACACACAGTAACTGACATCAACAGAAATGTAACTCTTGTGTGTAAAAAATGCATGACAGATAAAACCAGCTAAACTAGATGTGAGTCCCCTTTTCCTAAAAAGGCATCAGTATTTTTACCAGATATCCTAAATACTTTTTTAAAAATTGGCTATTATGAAATAGAAGCCATTTATCTCTTTTGTAAGGTTAGGCAAATAATCCATTCAGAATTAACATGCAACTTCTATCCCCAAGAATATTTTGTAGGAAATTATTTTAAAATAAGATTCAAATCTTTATAATTAAGAAGGGCAAATATATTAATAAGAATAAAGAGATACATTTCTAATCTCCAAGTTATGCAAATTACTCTGTGATTTTTGTCATTTACTTCAGAAGCAGCAGAACAATGCAGTTTTTTCACATGCATGACCATCCTTCTCATTTCTGTGCTTGACACATTGCAACTGGATATTTATTCTTACAGCAAACTTTAATGGCATTGAGACTGTAAGTGCATATCTTTCATTTAAATAAATTCACACTTTTAAAACCACAATGTTTATAAATATTTTTCTTTACAAATAACCTCTATAAAACTCTCAAAACTCAGCCTATTATTGTTTGAAATATTTGTTAGATACAAATTAGAGGTTAGAATTACAGGTGATTAAGGGGATGACTTTGCTTCAGACAAAATTTCCTATTTCCTTTTTGTCTGTGCTTTTTTTTGTCCACATGCTAAATATCATATACATTTGAACCCTGTAGTTAACAGACACATCAAACACATTTTTACATTTAGGAGAGAACTGTACGAATTCAAACAGTTTGTTACTGCCTCTCTTCACTCAGCTAGCATAAGGAAGAACCACTTGATAACACCAGAGCTGTGCAATCATGGCTACTGCACAGTGTGTGTACAGCACACTGAGACTCTCCCTGTGCTCAGCTGAGGATTAGGCAGGGCATGCCCAGATTAGACAGGGCAGCAGCCAACGGAGAGCCCTAAGGTAGCTCAAAACGAGATGAGGGCAAGTGACTGGCTAACACAGCCTCACTGCTTTAAATAAGCAGTTCCTTTGTAGTAGATACGGGAGCTCTACAGGCTCCCTGTTTCCCTGTTTTTTCACCTGGAGCAGGTCCCAGCACCTCTCACACTACCGACCTGATGCTGAGAGGCGCATCCTGGAAAATGAGTCACAGCTTGAGACAGGAAAGAGGAATTTTCCCAGGGACCTGCAGGTGGCAGAGCAAGGAATTCTGTGGGGCTGTAGGCAGGGGAATTGAACAGCGGTGGGGAGGGATAAGCTGTGCAAGCAAGCTGGTGACACAGAAGAAACACATGGGTGTTAGGAATCCTTTCAGACTTAGGAGTGAAACTGTGACAGTAGTGAAACTTGGGCCACTTCGGCATTTTCTTTTTGCACTTTGTTCCTAACTTCAACCATTGCCTTCTGAGCACTGTCCTACTCCCCATCTTTGTAATTTGTCTTTTGTGTGCCTTCACTGTGCTACTTTTACAGGGTCCCCAACAGCACGTCCTCCTCAAATGTATTATTAAAAAAAAAAAAAAAAAAAAGGAAAAGAAGCATAGTTCCTATGCCGCTGCTTCCTAAAACTTACCAAAATCCCATGTTAATAAGCTCACATCAATTTCCATATTTGATGTCCACAATTCCCTTGGCTTCAGTAACTCACCATTGTATATCCCCAAAACCACACCGATGTACTGAAGCAGCTGACTAATTTGCACTATTATAAGGAAACATGATTTGAAACTTTTCAAATGTAACTGATTTTGTGTAAAGATAGAAATATTGGAAAGCTTCTTCCTTTGAAGACTCACAACATTGTAGGCTATGTTCTGTCAGCAATACCAGTTTCCTGTAGTCAGTGTCAGAAACCTTCACTACAGTGAGAGCTAATAGGCAGTATTTCTTCACACTGAAGGAGTACACAACCCTGCTTCTTAAAAGTACAGGGTGCAAGGGATGGTGGAAAGAAAAAGAAACCTCAATAAAGGAATACATTCTATATTCTTTGTCACAGAACTTCAGCACATGTGCCAGTGCCAAGACCCACATCAGAACAGGATGCACCATATACACTAGGTTCAGAAATACATACTGGAACAGGAAATATGTTGCCCTGGCATAGCAGCCCTCATCTGTGTATGCTTTTTCCAATCACATGAATATAAGGGACTAGAGCAGCTTCTGCCTCCGCTAATAATCTATGCTCAATCTCTTTTCAGACAGTGTCAGTAGAACAGATTGACCAGATACTAATCAAGCAGTGTCTTTGAAGTAGGCCGAGCTCTGCCTGTTTTGTTTCACAGAGGCTTATAAAACAACACTGACCAGTAACAGCTTTTGTCTCGTTCTGGCTGCATAAAGCAAAGTAGCAAAGGTGACAGTATTTATGTCACTCAAGACGTCAGTGTTTGTGGGCTTACTTTACTCATCTTCTCGAAATCCTCATTGATCTTATGTCATTGTCTCAGAAAGTCAATAGGCCACTGCTAGTCAGAACAAACAGCAATTGCACCTAAAAACAATTAATCTTGTGAGTGTCTTAAAATGCCTTGGGAATCATGGCTAAATTGAACATTAAAAAGGAACAGGGTTCATCTGAATTGCAATGGCATCATTTATTAGTATCAATAGCTTGTATTAATTCTTATTAATAAAATAATTGTACTTCTCCTAAGTGGCTAAGCATTTTGTCAATAGTCAGATGAAAGACATTAACTAAGGGGCATATTCTGGCACATTTTTACCTGAAATATTTTCCTCCTTAAGTCTGTATTTGTGATATTGCTGATTGTTCAACAAAACACCTTCAACTCACTATTACACTCACTACGTATCATTTACTCACTGCAAAATTATGAAGAATAACAAGGAGGTGCCACTTTACAGACTATATGCCTGTGGTGCTACTGCAAGGGACGTATCTTTGCATCTCTTTTAGACAGAGGAAAAAGTTATGGATAGTCAGTCAGTGACAGAACTAGAGACCATGTCTAATTCTGTCTTGTAGGTGTGGTGGGTCAGCAGTGGTTAACAGCCAGACTCCCACCCAACTGCTCACTCAGCCCCCTGCTCAGCTGGACAGGGGAGAAAATGTGATGAGAAAGCTCATGGGTTGAGATGAGGACAGGAAAATTGCTCCCCAGTTACTGTCACAAGCAAAACATATTTGACTTGTGGAAAATTAATTCAGTATTTTAACAATTGAATAGAATGATACAAAACAAAGACAAAATTAAAAACACCTGCCCCCCTCCCAAACCTGCCTTTTTCCCAGGTTCCACATCACTCCTTCATTCCGAGCTCCTCTCCCTCCTCCTCCTTGCATGATGCAGAGGATGGGGAGTGGGGGTTCGAGTCAGTCCGTAAGAGCTCCACTGTACCACTCCTTCCTCCTCACACTTTTCCCATGCCCCACCATGGTCTCCTCCAGGGGCTGCAGGAGAACCTCTGCTCCTGCTCTGGGGCACCTCTTTCCCTCCTCCTCTCATTTTGGTGTCTTCTTTTGTTTCTCTCAAGTTTTCCCCTCAATCCTCACTGCATGTGCAGCATTTGACCCATTTTAAAATATCTTTTCCCCAAGATGCCACTCCCTTGGCTGCAGGGTCCAGAACCGGCTGTGTCCAGCATGAGGCAGCCCTGGACACTCCTTGCAGTGGCTGCCCTGCAGCCCCTGCTGCCAGCAGCCCACCACGGACACCCAGTACAGAATGACACCAGCGTACGTGACAGGCATCTCTACTCAAGTGTAAAGGAGAGAATCAGTCTCCCAGCTCCCATTCCCTGTATGACCCATGGTGCCTAATAGTACAGATGTAAGAACAACAGAAGAGAGATTGAAAGTGCAAAGCCTGTCACACACAGATTCAGAGCCCGCTCCTTAAAACACCCTTCTTGGAGGGTCATTCTACCTCTACCTCTTCTTCTTGAATTTTTCAAAAGTTTTTCAAAACTTTTAGAATGGTTGGATTCATCTTCTTGTTTCAACACTTCTAGCCAAACTGAGGTAGAAACACAGCTTTGGTTCACACAAACTGAAGAGCAGCAGATGCTCCAGGCTGATTCCACAGGTCCACATGTGGCAAGAGTCAACCTGGAACCATGTATGGACCAGACGCGTTCTATCCTGTGGAGAGCAGCACCCCCTCTAACACTTTTCAGCTGGTGAGGATGGCTCTGCCTCCACTGAGAGCTATGGTGCAGACCCGTACTTCTCTCCAAGTGTATGCTCTCTTCAAGCATCATGTTTTGCCAGGGGTGGTGCTAGCCTGTTTGCTACCACACTTACTGCGGGAGAAAATCAAGACTTTGAAAGCTTTTCCTAGTTGTTGTAAACTTCTGGTGGAAATGGACCCCAGTAGACCAAAGGTAAGAGCTCCATCTGATGGAGACAACCCTACCACAAAGCCCACCTTGCCATGTTCTCCTGCTGAACATGAAACACTTTTATACCTGGGACTACAGGAAACAGCTTTTCAATCTCTGTGGCTCAGGTCCTTCTTCAGGTTCTTCCTCCTTCAATTAATTCTCCGCATTTTGAATTTCTTCATTCTGCCCCTCACCCCACACTTGATTCTTACCAACTGTTCTACTACTGAACTTTTGTAATTAATTTTACAGTATGAAAAACTGCAGAAACCAGCTCAGAATCAGGAGATTTGCAACAACTGACTATACTTATTACCTACAGAAATATAAATGCCCAAAGAAGATAAAATTCTCATCATAATAACTAAGAAAATGTGAGAGAATGTAATTTTAAAATTCCAATACTTATTAACTAAACAATTCAAGTGGGGGAATTGAAATTTACATGAAATAATTAGAAATACTAAGTATTCTTGAAACTCTCAAAATACATTTTAAGTGTGAAAAGTTCATGCATCCCCATGCAATATTACTATGAAAAAATGATTTCAATATTAAAATCCTATCAGTGCAATGCATATGTCATTTTTGTTGCTGTAATATAGATTTTTACAATGATCAATTCCCAATTATTAGCCTGAAAAGCATCTCAACAGACAGAAATAGAGATGAATACCTCATTGCTATAGAGCCAACATCAAGTACTTTAGTCATTTTTTTCCTTTTCTTTCGAAGCAGGAAATTAAACCTCTGCTTATAAGATTTAGTGGTCCTTCAAAAAACAAAGTCATTAGGATGAGTGACACATGATCAAAAAAAGTGTATTTGGAGTGTCAGAGCAGTTAATAAGCTGTTGGACTTTGAGATATTAAAACAATAAATTTAAGATACAAATTCATGAACAAAAAAAGCTGTGAAGTGGTAGGCAAGTGCACTATAGCATTCCATTTATTTGCTTTATGACAGTGAGTCCATGTATATTACAGTTCAAATCAAAATCCGTAATGGAGACAGAGGGAAAAAAGGTGGGGGAGTGGGACCCTGTTTTAGGGGACAAGCTGTAAGAGTGACCAGATAAAGTGAGGAAGAAGAAAAATGGAACTGAAGTGTCAGACTTCACCTTCATCATTTTACTTCTGTCTTCCCAAATCTTATTGATTTGTATTTAACTGCTGGGGTAAGGATTAATCTTTGAACTTTGAATACATAAATGCCACCAACTATTTTTGTTACTTATTCTTGCATGTAAAAATCATGTAAACAGAACAAGATTAGCGAGTTATGTTGCTTACATCATAAAAACCAGCCACATGGCATTGTGTTTTCCCAATTCATTATTATTACACAGAGTCACAGATGATCACACTGGGAAAGGCTATTGAAAAATAATAAACCAAAAAAAATCCAGAGGAAAATGTCATGTAATGCTTTAAGAAACATGGGTTTCTCGTGGATAAAAAGCTGGGCAGGGGTCAGCAATGTCCATTTGCAGCCCAGGAAGCCAACTGCACCCTGGGCCTCGTCAAAAGGAGCGTGGCCAGCAGGTCGAAGGAGGTGATTCTGCCCCTCTGCTATATCCTCATGAAGCCTCACCTGGAGAACCATGTCCAAGTCTGGGGCAGAGGAAAGACATGGACCTGTTGGAGCAGAACCAAAGGAGGGGCATGAAGGACCTCTCCTAGGAAGACAGGCTGAGTGAGTTCAGTTAAGGCTGTTCAGTTGGGAGAAGCCTCTGGAAAGACCTCACTACAGCTTTTCAGTACTTAAAGGAGCTTATAAAAAAGGTGGAGAGCAACTTTTCACACAGGCAGACAGCGACAGGACAAGGGAGAATGGTTTTAAACTAAAATAGGAGAGATTTAGGTTAAATGTTAGAAGGAAATTCTTCACTGTGATGGTGGTGAGGCATAGGAACAGGCTGCCCATAGAAGTTGTAGACGTCCCATCCATGGAAGTGTTTCAAGGCGAGGATGATGGGACTATGAACAACCTGGTCCAGTGGCTGGTATCCCTGACCACAGCTGGGGAGTTGAAACTAGATGATCTTTAAGGTCCCTTCCAACCCAAACCATTTTATGATACTATGATATGGGCAATTTTTTGCATGAAAACTTTCAAACTATCAAAACAATGTTCATCAACCAAACCAGCAAGGTTCTAAAATGCAAGCTGTCCAACAGTTTTCACAAATGTGTAGACTTCACAGTAAAAGAAATAAATCTTTGGAGGAATTAAAGAATGTTAGTGAGCTGAATTTGCAAGTGTTACCGAGAAGAATCCCTTCTAGGGGGACTGAGATAATGAGAGAAAGCACAAGGCACTTCTTTGAAAATTCTGCAAGTAAATGATGAATCTAGGTATCATTACAGATTAGAAGAAATCTCTGAGGGAGAATAACCAAGGTGATAGAAAAGAAGATGCAGTAAAAAGTTAAATATGTTTGCTGGAAAAAAAAAAGGCAGTCAATTCCAAACCCTTTCTTTTATGCAACTACATCTTTAAGGCCAGAGATCCTTCCAGCAACACAGCTGGATGAAGAAGGCTCTAAGATCTGTGTTGAACATGTGAAATTTACATTGCTTTAGAGCTTGGACTAGGAGTAAGATCAATTAATGGGTGATAAACACACCTCAGCAATGAAGATCACAGAACTCAATTGTATAACACCACCTCAGAAAAGGACTTCAAATTTTCTTCTTCGTCTTTGGGATTACAAGTGCAGGCTATCTGCAGTCTTTACTTTCTAATAAATAAAGCATCAAACAGAACACAAAGAAAAGTAAATGGGTCAACTGCTGTGTGAGGTCAAAAAACCAGCTTTACCCTTTGACTTGAATAGTATTGCACTGGGTGTAAATTAGGATTAGTATTTGAATAATTCTGTACCAGACAGTCAATTTGTATGATGAAAATAGAACTTGCCTACTCAATACTCTATTTACAATTGCAAATGAAGGATGAGATTGATAAATCATCCAATTTCTGCCAACTTCTACACAAATAAGTTACCTATAGGCCAGAATTAATTTGTTGCAATGATACTGCAAGGTCAGGTGTTCTAAGGAAGCGATGTGCTAACCCCTCCACAAAGGGATGATGGCAGTCATTTATTTGTCCTCTTTGGGTTTAGAACTGATGTCTTTAGCAACTTTTTTTGACATGAAGAGGTGATGGCGGGTCAGATGAGGAGGTTCTGAACCAGCAATTTTATAGTGACCTGCATACTGAATGGAGAAGAGCAGTAGTTGGATTCCCAGTATTACTGCTGGTTCAAAGACTGTGAAAATGGAATTTAGAGAGCAAATTTGCATCCCCGCATAATCTCACATGCCAGGCTGTTGTAGGGAATAGGTGAATATAAAATTCCTATCTGCATTCTTCATATGTAATTTTAACATACTCTTTTCACCTGGGAAGTCTGGCTCAATGAATCACTTGTCTTATCTAGACTCTTCTGCCTTAAAGGTTTGAGGAAGGAGTATGAAAAACTACAAAATCTCTCTGTGGGAAGAGGAAAAGCAAAACAAAAAGTTAAAGAAGAACTAAGCTCTTCCTTAGCTACTGCCAAGTATCAAATTAGTTTCTGTTCATTTGAAGACTCACTTTGTATTAACTTTTCTTCTGACATTACAGGAAACAGAACTTGCCTGAGGCTTCATTCTTTAAAGACTGTTTCTGCGATGTTCTGCCTGTAATTGTTGGTTGTCATGAGGTCGCCTTGCTCTTGGATCACAGTTTGTGAAGAGAAAAATCTGAACAAACATATTATTTTTAAAACCATGATGGTACAGGATAGCAAAATGTCATTCATGTCCCATTTCTGTGTAGTGATCTTTTCTCTGCATTCGTGAGATATATACATAATGGTATGCTTAAAGGGAAAAATATGTGTTTGAAAGAAAAAGACCCTGTTCAACAGTTTAAAATGCAAAACAAATCCTATTTACCAGAAAAAGAAATCCATATAAATACCTATGATTCTCCTCGCCTCCAGACTGTGATGGAAAAAATGAGGCAATTAAAACAAAAACAGAAAGTTTTTTTTAATTTTCTTGGAGCACTGAGATTGAAGGACACTAGAGTGGTAAGACTTAACAATTAATCCTGATTCTGCTCCTTACAGGACACACTGGCACGTCAGTGAGGATCTGTACATATAGTTCTTAACTGAATTTATGACTGGGTAATGAAATTGTTGACCCTGAATGCAGGTGTTTCTAAACAGTGCAGAGGAGCAACTGTTAGTAACCATGAATAGTAATCCTAGAAAACCATATTTCACAGTGTGGGAAAAAAAAAAAGAAGTATGAGATTTACTCTGTACCTGTCACAAACACAAAAGTTAAAATGAAGCAATATTAGAGTAAGTGCTCAAGTTCTGTCTCTATTCAGCGGAGAGAAGTGTGGCCTTCAAAAAACTTCTCAAGGGAAATTTCAGGCACCTAATTCTGGTGTCTAAGGGCAGACGACAACCTTATCCATCTTTATCTTGGCTTTTTTTTCCTGCTACTTGGGTGAGAAAGAAAGCCCTTTGTTGTTACATCCCTGGAGACTCTGCTGGGAGTATAAAGGCCAAGGAAGTGGTTGAGTTCCTATCCCTGGAGGTCTTTAAAAGACATGTAGATTCTTAGGGATGGTTTGGTGGTGGATTCGGGTAGGACTCAATCTTCAGGATCTTTTCCAGTATAAACGATTCTGTGATTACACAGGTCATTGTCATTACATAGGTATTGAAGGTAGGACCTTGTAACTCATTTGCATAGTTGGAGAGATGCAAGAAGAGGAAGGCTGGCTTGCTTTCCTTTTTCTGCAGGAGGACATCCTAAGACAAACTGATCCATGTGCTTATTTACCATCCTTCTAGTAACATTTTCTCCAGGAACACATTCTCTGGTGAGCACCTATGAAACTGCATGACAGAATACTAATACAAACACAAACAAATAGTTGCAGCTGCAAATACAGTCTTGAACAAAACTTTTATCTTCTTCCCACAGCAACAACCAACCAACTAACCAAATGTGCAGGTACCAGATAGGCCATGTCACTCTTTGGGCTTCAAACCACAGCAAACTCACAGCTGTGCTACTGACTCCTTTAGGCAATTAGGGAACAATATTTTTGTGAGTAGTGTCAGAGTTTCCTCACTTAGAAGATGAGTATATTACTATGTATCAGGTATCTGACATAACTGATGAAATATTCAGGTATGGCTTTAGCTGTCTGGCAGAATTAAGACCAATAGCTGAAAGTCATTCCTTTATGAGAGCTGTTAGGCCAGTGAATATTATGAAACATATAATTTGTTTTTATAAAAGCAGACCTCTATGACTGAAACTCTAAGTCTTGTATTTTTTAAATTTTAAGTAAGTTATCTGGGAAAGCACGTTTGAGAATGCAAGAACTTGTGCAATATCATGTCACTTTTCAAATTACAAGTTATGAATTTATGCTGCACGGTTAAACAATTTTTGTAGCTTTTCAGCCTGACAGTACAAAGTGCTAGTTATACATGACATAATGAAGTCATACAAGACAGAAATGAATTATTCATGAAGCAGGTTATACTTATTCTGAAAAATTTTGCATTTATTATTTTTCACGTATTATTCTATATAGCTGGAAAGAAAACCTGGGAACAAAATGGGTGGGAGGTCTTCACAGACCAAGAAACCCAGACACACAAACTTTTCTAACTGTTACAATTTCTCAGACTGTTGCAGGTCAATCTCACCCCGTTAAATCCAAGTCTAATAATCTGCTGCTGTTAGGGGTGAATATAATGACAAAGTAGTCTCTTGGCGTGTTTGAGATGGATATAATAGCAAAATACACTCAGAACCTGCGACAACAACTTGAAAAAAGGAATGCAATAGATTTTATTCTCAGAGCTACTGTACTGTAGGATAAAGAGCACCTACTGAATCTAACCTTCACTCTCGAACCTTATCAGCACATTTTCTTCATCCTTAAAATGATACATTAATTAGGTGCGTCTTTAAATTATTATAAAAGTAAAAGAATATGAAATAAGTTACTCCAAAATTACTTTGCTTGGTGAAATGGTATTTTTAAGGTGAGCAAGCAATAAATTTACCTTTTTCATATAATCTCAACATTTATTATTTTTCATTATTGAAAGTAAGAGGTCTTTTTTGAATACAGGTGACTCTTCAATGACTTCTGTGCACGCATTCTTGCTCTCTTCCTGAAGAATGTTCCATTTATAAAACAAAACAAAAAAAAAAGAACTGTTTTATGAATTCAGTTATGACAATGGAGGAAAGAATGAGCAAAGCAGAATGTTAAAAGTAGAAAAAATTTCCTTGCAATTGGCAAGGCACTACAAATACACCTAGTGCACTTGAAAGCATGGGGATTGTTCTCTGTGATGAACAAAAATGCATAAAGCAATTCAGTCCTTCAGAGGCCTGGATTTTGTCTTCTTTGATATGAACACTGAGACAAGTGTTTGGAGTGCTGTTCCTGATAAGAAATAAAATGTAGTTGGAGAAGGCATTTGAACAGTGCAGGGATAGTCACACTTGTAATGATTAAACACAGTTTCATACAGAGTAATTTCAAAAGCAAAATCATTACAAAGGGAAGAAAATATACTTTAAAAGAGCTTTATCTGACATGGCAGCACTATTCTAATGTTAGTACCACATGCTAGTTTCATAGTCTCTGTTTTGATTGTTTATGCAATCTATGTGTGCCAAGGTCCTATTAACTGCAAAGCTAAGCCTCCCATGTTTCTGCCTTCTTGTCCTTTTCCTTTCTCATCGATATTCTCAATTTTTAAAAGTTTTGCTGTTACTGTGTTTACTCTTAACTTCCAAAGAGGAGGATCATGGATGTGTAGAAAGCAAGTGTGGCAAGGTTAACCTTAGTAGACTGAGAGGAAAGTATGGAAAGACAACAAACTGCAGATTTTTAAGGACCCCAAAGGACTAGGACACCACTCTAGGAAATAGGAAATTCAATGCGGGCTGGTTTCAGAGTTTTCTGAATCACTTTGCTATTTTCATCCACTGTAATCATATGCTAGGGATCTGCACAGTAAAAGAAAAAATTCCTTGCAACAGGACATATAGGGCTGGAAAACAGCTCTGCAGAGAAGGACCAGCAGGGAAGCTATCTTGGTGGCCCGTAAGTTCAATGTGAGAAAGCCATGTACCCTGTTGTGGCAAAGGTTAACCACATACTGGGCTGCACTAGGAAAAGCTTAGCCAGCAGGTCGATAAAGTCGATTATTTCTCTTTATTCAGCACTATGGAGGCTGCATTTGAAATACAGCGATCGGGTCAGGGCTCCCCCAGATGAGATATGTTGTCAAAATAAACTCCAACAGGAAAAAATTATTTCCAAAGGTGAGTTAAGAATTGTGAACAGCCTATCCAAAGGGGTTTTGTCATTTCCACCATGGAAACATTCAAAATCCAACTGGGGAAGGCTGTGAGCCACTTCAATGACCACTGAAGTGCTCCGCTATTATCAGGAGTTGGGACTAGATAACCTTCAGGGATTTTTCCTGAATTATGCTACAAACTATTAGGAAACCCATTTCCCTACTTATCCACAAAGCAATTAAAATGTCATAATTCTGTAGTCATTTTTGTGTACCATAGGCCACCTAAATAAAGAGATCCATTATGGTTCCCTTGCTCAGCCATTCATTTCCATCCTTACATTAACTCCTCACTTGTGCCAACATAAAAGTTTGTGTTTTGCAGGCAGTAAACTAGGCAGAAAAACTTGTCCAAGTTAAAAATGGAATATTTATTTTGCTTGCTCCTCTGCCATCACCTCTCTTTGTCCAGCACAGCTGTTTGTGTGGGCACAGCAGAAGGAAAAGTAATCCGGGGAAGGCCGAATGCCTCTTTGTCAGCTTCAGGAGTTTAAAGTGATGGTTAAACTACAGCATAAATTTATCTAGCTTATTCACAGCCAGTGCCCTTCAGCTCTCTTGTAATGAACTGTTTCTGTGGGTATAATCTGTCCTTGTGGTTTCTGCTCAGTTAGCTCACCTCAGGCAGTAAGATGTGACCTCTGTGGCATGTTATATCTGCTATGTGATATTAACCACATCAGAAGCCAAATTTTTAAAAATGTCAAATAATTTTTCATCCCTCATTTTTTAATTCCTTATTTACAGGGCACTAAGACCCTTATGTGCCTAGAGGGTTTCCAGCTTTATTAACTACAACATTATGACAAGATCCAAACCCACTGAAAGTAATTTATGATGAACGCTTTTTTCCTTTAAGTGGAAGAACCTAAAAAGACTAGTCGCTGAAAATGCTCTGTTGCAGTGCTAGCTTTGGTTTAGCAAGATGCAGCTTTCTCAGAGAGTTCAGCAGGGCTGCTCAGGGCAGGGCAGCCATTCTGCCATCCCCTAGTCCCTTTCGGATGGCTCCGCACCCTTGCTCCGGCTAGCTGTCAGCTCAGCAACCCAGTGACGGCAAAGGAGGCGAGAAGGGTCCCTCCAGGAGGGTTTCAGAGCATCTTTAATGGTTACACCTTCTCCCGCCGATCCCCAGAGGCAGAGACACCTCCTGATCCGGGCACAGGGGAGGTTTGTCAGATCGCAGCGGCGGTACATGGGCGGAGTTGGGGTGCAGGAACCAATAGAGAGAACCCAAGGGAGTGGCCAGGGCTAGGGGCAAGGGAAAGCTGCGGGAACAATGTGGGATAGGAAAAGCAATGGGTAAACAAATCACCACAATACTCCTCTTAATCTTGGTGGTCTATGTCTCCATAAGTATAACACCTTTGTAACTTTAAAGGACAGTGTGAGGGAAAAAAAAAAGTTTTGGGGAGTATCCAGCTAAAGCAGTGTTACATAGGCATAAAGTTAAGCTGTTACAGGCGTTCACCAGCTCCAGCAGCTCCAGGCCTGGGGATTCCTCCTGCCTGGCGACTGCAGCCCAGCCCAGGGGACCCAGGGTCTCTGTCCAGGCTGAGGGACATGGCTGACGCCTTCCCCTTTGCAGGTTCAACCAGCAGCAAAGCTGAGTACATATCCCAGAGACACACAGACACACACTCATGTGGACACACATATTCACAGAGGACACCAACACAGCCAGTCACACAGAGAGCCACAGACAAGGTACTGCTCCCAGCGGCTCCCACATTCAGGACTCACACCAGACAGAGGCAGAGGCAGAATGTCACTAGTGCAGGACACACAACAGGTTCTTAGAATCACAGAATGGTTAGGGTTGGAAGGGACATCTGGAAATCACCTAATCTAAGCCCCCACTAAAGCAGGTTCACCTTACAGCAGGTTGCACAGGATCATGTCCAGGCAGTTTTTGAATATCTCTGGGGAAGGAGAACGCCACAACCTCTCTGGGCACTGTGTTCCAGTGCTTTGTCACCCTCACAGTAAAGAAGTTTTTCCTCATATTCAGATGGAACTTTCTGTGTTGCAGTTTCTTTCTGTTGCTCCTTGTTCTGTTGCTGGGAACCACCCAAAAGAGCTTGGCTCTTTCCTCCTTACACCCTTCCTTAAAATGTTTATATGCATTGATAAGATCTGCCCTCAGTCATCTCTTCTCCAGGAAGCACCAGCTCCCTCAGCCTTTCCTCATAAGACAGATGCTCCAGGCCCTTAACCATGTTAACCTCCATCACTGTACCCTCTCCAGTCTCTCTTGTACTAAGGAGCCCAGAATTGGACACAGCACTCCAGATGTGGCCTCATCAGGGCTGAGCAGAGGGGCAAGATCACCTCCCTTGACCTGCTGGCAATGCTCTTCCTAATGCACCCCAGGATACAATCAGCCTGCTTGACCACAAGGACACACTGCTGGCTCATGGACAGCTTGTTGTCTACCTGGACCTGCAGGTCCTTCTCCACAGAGCTGCCTTCCAGCAGATCAGCCCCCAGCTGGTACTGGGGCATGGGGTAGTTCCTCCCCAGGCGCAGGACCCTGTCGCTGTTACATCCGAGACACATAAAGAAAACGACACAGAGTCCAGGCTTATGAACAAGCGGAAGCACTTTAATAATTTTCTAACTACTTTTATAGGATAGATCGCAGAAGTGTGTTGAATGGCAATAGGTAATTGGTTCCTCGGCCATCCACCCCTTGAGAGGATTGGCCAAGTTCTAAGATACCTATTCCAAAATATTTTCAAAGTCAAAGCCATAACAATCTTGCAAAACAGCCTGCAGGTCAAGAAGTTTATAAAACTGTGTCCTTGTTTAAAATAGTTTACATAGGAAAGACAGTCTTCTCACAGAATATTGAGAAAAGGCTGAAGAATTTCTCTGCTTCTAACTTTTTAGCACCTACAGGACCCTGCACTTACCTCTGTCGGACTTCACTGAGTTTTTCTCTGCCCAACTTTCCAGCCTGTCCAGGTCCCACTGAATGGCAGAACAGCCTTCTGGTGTGTCAGCCACTCCCCCCAGTTCTGTATCATCTGCAAACTTGCTCAGGGTGTGCTCTGTCCCTTTATCCAAGTCTTTGATGAGTAAGTTTAACAAGCCTGGACCCAGTACAGACCACTGAGGTACACTGCTAAACTACAGGCCTTCAACTGGACTCTGTCGCTGATCACAGCCCTCTGAGACCCACCATTCAGCCAGTTCTCAACCCCTCTCACTGTCCACTCGTCAAACCCACACTTCCTTAGCTGTGCACAAGCACACACACATTTATGGATCCCCTGAGCACTTGCATGGCCCTTCTGCCCACGTGGCACCCCTTCCCACATCCCACCCCCCTTACTCATCCCACAGGTCCCTGACTGACTGGCTGGTCCCACTGGATCCTCACTGCACACATGAAGAGCTCACACACTTGTCCCATGGGCATCCCACACTCACAGGTGCCCCCAGATACCAGCACAGACCTTCTGCCCACCTGATAACCCTGCCAGGACCCAGGGCCTCCTACGCCCCAGCTGGCTGAGCTTGGAGTTTGCTGGTGACTACACATGCACACCCCCTACATGCACATGTGGTTTGGGGCAGGTATGGCACTTAGAACTGGAGTCTTTACTTATCCACAAATTGAATGTGTGACTGCTGAGAAGTCATTTGAGCTACTTTAGTCCTCAGTTCCTTTTCTCCAAGGCAGTGGTGAGCCCTCCTTCATTGCCATGCTGTTCTAAAGATCAGTCCACTCAGGTTTTGACATTGTCAGACATTTAAATAATAAGGACTAAAAAAAAAAAGAGAATACCTAGATGAATATACTGAACAAAAGCTCCCTTCAAAGCAAAAGGAAGATTTAAAAAGGCACCTCACTGAAGAGGTTCAAAGCACAACAGAGGAGGAGGGAATTCCTTTTACCCAGCCTCAGTAAGGTACCCACATTAGCAGGACATCACAGAGGTAAAAGGGAATCAACCTTCATGATGTTCAGAAGGCAATTTATGTTATGTGTCATTACTTTTTAGAGGCATTCCATCAGCTAAATCTACAACGAGAAGCCTTCCCTGGTCCAGGCATTCACTGACTATCACAGCTAGACTGCACACACAGACCAACCCTTCACCTACCACTGGTACTCACAGAAAAGGAATGCACATTTGGGGAGGACAGACACAGCACATTTCAGTTGTTCCCTTACCTAGAAAGCTAGGAATGATATTAAAATGAACCACACTAGAGTGGTGTAAACACAGCCTTCATGACTGGCTTTTACAGCCTCCACTTGCTTTTTTAGACTCATCATGGATCTATATCTGAGCAAAAACTGAATTGGCTCCTACATCCCATTCCAGTAATGTATTCATAGCCTTCACATTTAGAAAAACTAAGAAAACAAAATACTTCTAAGAACTTTTATTCTTAGTCTATGAAGCCTTGGTCTATGCACAAAGCTAAACCTAAATTAGGATTACTGAGAAAACCACACAGACCACCTGCCTCTGAAGAAGATGAGATCACACAAAATCACAGAATCATAGAACGGTTGGGGTTGGAAGGGGCCTACTGGAGGTCATCTAGTCCAACCTTCCAGTTCAGGCAGGGTCCCCTAGAGCTTGTCACTCAGGATTGTGTCTTGTCTAGATGATTCTTGACTTTCTCCATGAGGGAGACTCCCCAGCCTCTCTGGGCAATCTGTTCCAGTGCTCAGTCACCTGCACATTAAAAAAAGTTTGAACTCATATTCAGGTGGAACTTTCTGCTCATTGCCTCTTGTCCTGTTGCCTGGCACCACTGAGAAGAGCCTGGCTCCATCCTCTTGACACCCTCCCTTCAGATACACACCTGACAGGCCTGGCTCAACCCTTCTCTAGTTCCCTTCTCATATGATTGCTGTTGGCTGACTATTCAGTCTGGTCTCCGCTTTTCAGTTTGTGAGTAGTCTAGGATTTCTCTTCCTCTTGAAAGAGTTTGAAGAACTGCCTTATGAAAGGACAGGGGGCCGTGGTGATTAGCCTCCTTACTTAGCCAGTATGCCTCTCCAAATAGGAAGACAATTGACAAATAAGATGTAAAACACTACAGGACTCCCCACTGTGGCTGCTACATAATGACTACCTGTCATTAAAAGTGTCTCAGAAGCTTTTAATAAACTCAGACAAAAAAAATCTTTACAGTGGTTGGTGTCCCAGAAGGCACAATGAGATTTATTAAGAATTTCTGCAGACTTTAGACACCTTGGTGTTCATGCAATACTCAGATAGATTCCCATATGGATTTATGAAAATTTCCATTAAATCTAGCCCTTTGTCAAGGAAAAAAATATATTTTTTTCTCTTCGAGGAACAAAACTTCACATTTCCTTACCATGTAATATAATTAAATATTTTTTGTTTCTTTATTAAAATTGTTAAGGTTGGACATATCCTCCCAGGAGGTATCTCTGTTAAGATTATACACCTACACCCAACACTAATCAGCTCCACAGACTTTAAAAACATGTCACTTGGCTAACATTGAAGGCTGTAAAGAAGAACAAACCAACCCAAAAAACCACTTTATATTCTCAGCCACCTGACAGTGCATCGATGTAAAGACAGATTTAAACTTTTTAAGATTGTTCTTAGACTTTTTAAACTGCATTGCTAGTCTTCACTTCCTTTTTTACTGCTTTCAACTAATTTTCTGCTGAACACTAAGAGTAAGCAAGTCTAATAAGAAGAAACAGAAGAGGACTCTTTCTGTTCTTCACAAAACATATGGACTACATTTTACAAAATCAGGCATAATCTGGTGTGTATGTCTAAATTATGCATACAGAAACTAAGAGAAGGTAACAGACTGTGTGCAACACTAATACCTGACTTGCACTGCACAGCAGGTATTTGATTCATGAATTTACTGCATATTTCAAGTTTTGAGTGTCTAGTTTTGAAATTTTAGCCCATATATCCATTTACTACAACAAGTAACAATAATGAGTGAATAACTTTTACTCCTGTTGTATATTTAAAGGGTACTTATCCAAGCAAAACACAGACATTTGGACAACAAGAAAATGGCTGGTTTTGCTCCTTTCCTCTCTATCTAGAGACATGTATTCCATAATGCAAGAACAGAAGCTACAAAAACCAGTTAACACACTGGAGTATGAAGTGTTCTCTGTAAGGAAGAAAAGAAAACTCACAGACAGCTTGTTTATGACTAGAAGAGTGTAAACACACATCTACTTTATTTAACTTGCTAATCCTCTGACACAACTTGTCATGTGTTTGATCACCAGGCTTCTTGTTCATCTCCCACCATAGAAGTATCTCGGCTTTCCTTGGGGGTATTGACAGCTGGCAGCAATCAAAGCCATCTAACTGCCAGTATCTCATTTAAAGGGAATGACATTCAGCTACAGAACTGAAAATTACTTTAATTCACTGTATTGTACTGTGCATCTCAATGAAAAAAAATGCAAACTCTCTTGGGATTTGAGACATTTAGACGATTGTTTCTGGGAAGGGTTGTGTTCATTAATCAGTACTTCAGAACTGAGCTGTGCATGACATTACTCGTTCTTGAGCAGGCCTCAGATATAAGGCAGCTATGTCTATCATAATCCAATTTGGATATGTTGTCTTCAAGTTAAACATTAGGAAGCAATCTTCTTCAGAATTAGTGTAATTAGTTTATTTGTGGCCTTTCAAACAAAGGCAGCATATTTTTCAGCAAATCACATTTTCAGAACAAATCACCTATCTGGCTTTTCAGCTCATTTATGGCAAGTCAAGTATGAGTTGTCCTATAATGTGCTGGAGTGCTGGAGTAGAGTCCCATGTAACTTCCTTCTATCTTGTCTTCTCTGATTCTCAAAGAAGGAAAGTCAAGCCAAAAAGGTTTTTAATGACAGAGATAGAAGGTGAAAGAACTTTTCCTAAAAATTTCAAGTGGTGTCAAGCTTTCTTAGCATCTCGTCCTGACTTTGAAAAATGTTAGTCTCCTAACCCAGTGTATATTAAATATCCTGGAACTACCAAGTGGCTTTCCAGCAATTCCCAGCTTGTCCCAGTGTCAGGTTTTGATATAGCACAACTCCTTAGAAAAGTGAAAAGGACAAACTGAATGTCCCATTACTCTAGAGAACTTCATATATTGCTGTACTGATAGACTAATGGGAACCAGTGATGGGACTGGCACAATCTTTTTCTATGTCATCACTTGTAACTTCTGCAGAGTGGGGTCAGTTTTGCTTCTTACTCAGTATGATAGTCACTGTCCTGGTTACCAGAGTATGAGCACGTCTGTATCAAAATTTCAACCCATGCATGTCTCTATCATATGCCTATCATCTTTCTTGTCCTTCAGGTCTGTAGTTTCAGAGCATTGTAGGCTCCTTAAGCATAAACTGGTCCTCCTGAATTCAGTTCTCAGGAAATGCTAGCTATGTCATGCTTTTATATATTAATTCTGAATCTTCAGCTGTGTAATCCAGTTTCCAATTTCAATCAGGATTTTTATCAGATGTCTCTTCTTTCCTGGCATTATACATTTGGCTTCTGCACCACTAACAGATTCTTATATATTTTCCTAAACTGACTATTGCATCAGTCAAAGCCTAGGTAAATCAAGAGTAGAAAGATTAAAAAATGTCATTAGTGCAGCCGTTTATTATTTTCCCCTTGGGGTGACATCAGATACAGAACCCTTGCAGCTTAAAGCCGATCCAAGGTGTATACTGCAGCAGATCGCCCATCTGGTGTGACTTCAGAATATTAAAATCTTCTGCAGGCTATCAGCACAAGGACCAGTCAAAATCTTTGCAATTGCCCAGACATCTTATTTCACACTACACAGAGTTGTGTGATCTCCAATTAAGATGTTCAGAATCACCATTATTAGCTTGTGATGAGTGTTGATCATATCACCCAACCACAACAGTTCTGCATTTCAGCTGTAACCGTCCAGCGAATATGCAGTTACTGAAACAAGGTTTTGTCTGTGATCCAAAATATTACAGAAAATCAAGAACTGTCACTTACAGAGTGTGAAATCAAACAACTTTCTAGACTCTGTTGAACACTGTCACTGTAGATTAATGTGATACAACTCCTAAGTGATTGCAAAGCCGTGATTTACGTAAGATTGAGTCTGAACTAATATGGCTTGTATAAACTCCCAGTATAAAAGGAATGGTTATACAATGCAACTTTGGTTCTAGATACACAGATCATTTTCCTCTGTTCCACCTAAAACATAAATGGATAATTATATCCATTCCCACCTCCCTCTCACAAGCCATACTAATAGGCATGGGGATAAAACATTCAATTATGAGATTGTGCACATGTAAGCTAGAAAATACTACAAGTCTCAAAACTCTATTGAACAATGTCATTTATAAAGTATGGATTATTTACTAAATATAGTGAATGTTTAGAAATGACAACAGGTACTTAGTTACTTCTAGTACTATTCAAAGAGTGGAAAGTACGGAAAGCAAGCATTGTTTATTCTGATATATCTGTTCTGGCAAATTTTCTCATGTAAACACAGGCAGAAATTAAAAGAGAAAGTCTAGAAATCAAATAGAGTTCAGGTGTTCTAGTCTTCGCATGTTAACACAAGTATCAAGCTCTGTGTATTAATCAAGATGTTTATTATTGTAAAATGCCAGAGCTGTTCTGAATGAAAAAAAAGCAATGCCCCAAGAGTTTGCTGTCTCTGTGGAAGACAGACAGAAGATTGAGACTAAATCAGGAGCAACACCCAACAATGAGAAACGCTGTATTTAATTCTTCACTTCTGTGGGCAGATTGGCAAAGGAGAATTCTAAAGAAAGATTTAAGAAATAGTAATTAAGTTGTTTGTGGATGCTTACATATGACTTCTTCATAGACTGAGTGCCATCTGGGGAGAAGGCACAAAGGTACCTGTTTAGAAAGCTAACAAATTAACGATGGGACTGCTGTCATGTACTGATTAGAGAGTTAACTTCTTCATATTGCAAAAATTTCCAAGGTTGAATGCGAAGTTCTGCAAGTGAGAAAAAACCTCCAATACATTGTAGCAGAAAAGAGGGGAAAAAAAAGACTAAACAGGAAGATGGAATAGATTTTGCCAAGAAAATGTGTTAGAACACTTAGGTTACTAGCAGCATTAATTCTTTTAATCACCATCCAAGTAATTCTGTACAACAGGAGAGTATATTTGCAACTTAACACTTCCCACAGTTTTTGAAGTAGTTTAATATCCATAATGATAACAGCCTGCAGCAAAAGGAGTAAGGGAACTAGCCATTAAACCTTTTAGGGGAAAAAAAAAAATCTGTCTTCAGTTTTCAGACTATCAAAAACTATTTTCAAAGACGTACAGATTACCTTGGAAGTGTGATTATTCAAAATTTTATTCTCTGAGGATCACAAGAGAATTTTATTGTTAATTCCAAGGAGTCATTAACATTGCTATTTAAATATATCTGTGATTCTGAATTAGTATGAATATGTATAATAAAATCTATTGAAAGGGAGTGAATTTATTGACTGAAAATTGCTGAAATCCCCAGAACAGTTTGAGAGAATGAGATATACCTCACCTGCCTTCAGCATTTAAATGTACTCTTCTGGTCTAAACCAGGTATCAAAGCATCTTCTGTAGTCGGCGAAGACATAGAAGGATCTCCAGAGGTTCTTCTTTCCATTTATTTTAAATTCATATTTTAATAGTGGATGAACTGCCTTTTGCAGATGTTAGTTTTTCTTCATGAGATAAAAGTGAGAACTTCAGTTAAGTGCTAACTCCTTAATCATAGAAAGAGCCTTAGTTCTTGAGTGATTAGATTGTCCTTAGCCAGAGAATATGGATCTCCCCTACACAAAAATGCTACAAAACTCCCACATATTTTATTTTACAGAACCCCAGCACTTGGAAATACTTTCTCATTTCAGTTATATCGTCACTCGTTCCCAGCATCGTTAATGACTTGTGGCATGAAGAGTCACAGGAAAGTCACATCACCTAAGCAGAACTTGGAGTGATCATTACAGGGACAAGGAGTCTTAGAATGAGTAACACGTTGCCGGGGAAGGGGAGGGTGGGTGAGTCAAGCTCATGATATGCCTAAGCAATGCAGTTTATTTGGGATAGGTACATTCTAGTGCTCAGTTCTCAGCAACATTCCACACATAAGCCTGCCTGCTGCTTTTGCTGATGAGCTCTTTGCCCTGCTCTTGTTCCTGTGCATGCTGTTCTTCCCAAAATACTCTTGCTTGGTGCTCATTTCCTGCAAAGAATGAAAAAGAATTGACCACTGAACTGCTTTTAATCATGTATACTTTGAACCACCTTCGGGGCAACATTCTTCCTTTTTCCATGCTGTAGTTCATATAAAGAAAGCTGTTTGAAAGTATGTATCATCCACCCAAATGCTGTATCTGGATTATCACAGCTTGGCTGCCTTTATTAATCTCCCAGCATCCTGAAAGCCTGTGCAGATCTTCATATTCCCTCTCCTTCAATGGGACAAAAAGAGGCCTTTGTTGGTGCTTTTCTAGATGGAAAACCTGCATCTGTCTGATGTCCAGATTTGAAGCTCACAAAAAATATAGTAAATAACAATTTTATGAGCACTTAGTGGGGTATAGTGATTGACTTCTTGATGACTTCCTGCTTGACTTTAAATCTTGACAAAGGCTATCCTAACTTTTTCGAGGAGATTTCCTCTTCATTGGTACCAGCATGACTTTTCAATACAAGGCGAAATGAACTCATGAATGAAAATGAATACAGTTTTGTAGACGGATGGGGATAAGGAATTGCATTACTTTTCAGAGACTAACAGGCACATGCAAAATACTCTTGGATATTTTTTTCTCTCAGGTTAATGGTGGTTGTAGAAGTACCGAACAAAGCTCTTGAGCCTCATGAGGTTATTCATGGGATGCATACACATGATGGATTCCCGTGTGTATCACACCACTGAAAAGAAGACAGCCTTTCACTCTGCCTGATATGAACCTATGAGGAGAAATAAGATAGAACTGGGTTGTGAGCTGTAAAACCTGCCTGCAGAGGCACATGGCAGCACAAAGGAGCACATGGCAGCACACAGAGGCTTGTCTCCACCGGACCCTAGGGGGAGGAGGTGTCACACGGCAGACCCCCACAGAGAGGAGCTTGCTGGGAGCTGATGGATGGGTGAACAGCGAGTGATCATCCCATAGAATGAAGTGTGTTGTGTGGCAACACAGGATAGGTCACGTAGTGAGGATTACCATATAAGGAAATATTGTGCCTTGTATAAAACCAGCTCATTCCTTTGACTAAACAATTCAGAGTCCCTGCCGGTCGGGGTCCATGATTCAATCGCCGACAAATGGTGCCCCGTGTGAGGAATTTATTATATGCCTAACTGTGCGTCCATCGGTGAGCCCCATGGGACTTTGAAGTGCTGCTGAAAGAAGCAGGAAAGCTGGCCAGCAATTAATCCCTACAAGTTGTAGGTGAGCCATGGGGGACATAGGGGATGGACTATCCGAGGAACAGAACATCACACAGACGTTGAAAGGGATTTTAAAGAAACATGGCAGGAAAGTTGAGTCTACAG
This sequence comes from Struthidea cinerea, assembly GCA_013397865.1. Lineage (NCBI taxonomy): Eukaryota > Metazoa > Chordata > Aves > Passeriformes > Corcoracidae > Struthidea > Struthidea cinerea. The sequence goes on along the minus strand of VZTI01002434.1, from coordinate 352,429 downwards.
ATTTGAACAGACTCTTGTTCTGGGCAGAAGACTGTGACTCAAGATAGTACCAATATTTTTTGATCCTCGGACATGGGATGCTTTAGATGCATTGTGGGACCGAGTTACATGCGGTGACCCGGCGCTGACAAAGCTTTTGTGTCCATGGAGGACAGTGTGCAAAGTGCTCATAGCGCAAGGCGGCACCCAAAGATCGGACAAAGAAAGATGCTCATGCCACCATGGCAGCTGTGCCAACCCCTTCTGCACCACCAGCAAACCGTAAGTCTCTTGAGGCTGTGGGAAGAAAACCAGAAGATGGCCCCTCGTCCCCCAACCCATTTGACCCTGGAGGGAAGCCAGATGGTACTGTAGAAAAGCTCGCGCCGCGCCGCACCATGCGGCATCAGCTGGAGCCGTTTCGTGGCAAGTGGCTGGAGCCGGGGGGAAGCTTGTTCCCTCTCCGTTTGCCTTCTGCGAGAGTGCAGCGGCAGTGGCAGACACAGCGAGGGGGGAGCGTGCGGGGCCACGGGGGGGCGTGGCACCGGCGACCGTGCGGCGCCAGTGAGCACATGGCGGCGAGCACATGGCAGAGCCGCGCCACGTGGGTGAGCACATGGCAGAGCTCCGCCACGGCGCCGAGCACGTAGCAGAGCCGCGCCCCGGCCACACCCGGCGGCTGCCCTCACGCCATGGATGGGTGGGATCAGCAGTGCTGGGAGCAGGCGGGGCCACAGCTCTGCTCAGCGCACGGCAGGGCTTGCGAGTGTGTCTCTGCATGTGAGAAGTGAGGAGTCGGGCCGGCGGACCTCTGCCAGCTGCCGGACCCGCGCCGCTACAGCCAAGCTCCCGTTCCTTGCAGACTCTCGGGAACTGATACTGTGCTGGAAAAAAGGACTGAGTGGACTGACGGCCCCTTCCTCGGGGGTGGGGGGGGACTGCAGCATTCAACATTTGCACCAGCTTGTGCAGGGGTGGCTGCAAGCTAGGCATGTCGTTCCTGCAGCTGGTCCATAGAACTCTTCTGTTTTTATTATTCAAAATGTTGCCACAACCCTGGACCCTATCTCAAAGACTGCTTTTTTACCACACCACCTTGTGACCCCCCTGCATTGTACTGATTGCATTTTGTGAGGGATAATAATTGTAATTTTAAGCAGGAATTAGGCTTGTTACCTTTTGAGACCTTTTGAAACCACTTAGAGTGTTAATGTCATTATAATTGTACTTTTCCAAGGCCTGGATTTATATATATTCTGTGAAACTGTGAAGTATTTAAGCAGTTGATGATACTACCTTGCTTATTTTTACTTAGTGTGTACTTGTTGTTTTATTAGATGTATTATTTAACTGTTCATAGTAAGAAAACTGCATGTTATGTTACATATTTTCTTGAATTTGGTAAGTTGAAAGATGTTCGTGTTACATATTGTTAGAACAGAAAAGGGGGGTGCAGATGGGGTGTGCCCCCCACAAAAGACTGCAAAAAGCTTTATATGTTCTTAATTTTTCAATCACATTCAGAATGATTTCAGGATATTAATAAAGTTTTTAGGCAATTTTGTAAGTATTGTAGGGAAACCCTCTCAGTCACGGCTTGAGGCTCTGGCCAAGCCCTAGCCCTGGCTGACTGGAGATTATACCATCAGACCCAGGTGTTTCTGCCCTAAAAGTGTAATCAAGTCATTTTGACTTGCTAATCTGATCTTACAAAAGCTGGACCCTCTTTCAAAGTAAACCTGAAAGTCTTGCCTAGGAAAGACCTTCTAAGTCCTCACTGTGAAACAGGACCTCCCAGCCATTGCAGACTCTGAGTGATGGTAAAAGTTTTAGACAACTTTACATTGTTTCTCAAAGTTTTATCTGTTTAATCACTGCCATAATTCTTATTTGTATAAAACAAAAAAGGGAGAATGATGGGGAGAAATGAGATGGAATTGGGTTGTGAGCTGTAAAACCTGCCTGCAGAGGCACATGGCAGCACAAAGGAGCACATGGCAGCACACAGAGGCTTTTCTCCACCGGACCCTGGGGGGAGGAGGTGTCACACGGCAGACCCCCAGAGAGAGGAGCCTGCTGGGAGCTGATGGACGGGTGAACAGCGAGTGATCATCCCATAGAATGAAGTGTGTTGCTGATGTGGCAACACAGGATAGGTCACGTAGTGAGGATTACCATATAAGGAAATACTATGCCTTGGAAAAGTGTATAAAACCAGCTCATTCCTTTGAATAAACAATTCAGATTCCCTGCCAGTCTGGGTCCATGATTCAATCACCGACGTGAACCCTGTTGATCCCACTCTGTATGTGACTCCCAAGCTTCACATGTTTCGCCACTGTGGATACACCGAATCATCACTAGACCCTTGTTACAGTCACTGGAACTGTTCCTGACCCTGACCTTTAGCCTGACTTCTTCAGACCTGCTTCATCATCACAAAGTCACCTGACAGTCTGGACTATTGGTAAAACCTGACTACCACCTCTGGGCTGGTCTTTCTTCCCTCGGTTGCGGTCAGTGGGATGGGCCCTGGCTAGCAAGGCCCCTTGTCCTGCTGGCCATGGTATCTCCCTCAGCACCACATCTCTTAGGGAAAGCTGGTGCTCACCATGCCCTGACACTTAAACAGAGGCTGAGATTCTGCTTTCCCTAAATTTTCCATTTATAAGGTAACAGAAACAATGTCAACCGGCCTTTACTTTTCTTGCAAATACACCTTGGTTTAATAAGTCTCCATTCTGGTTAGGTTGTTGTACAATGAACCAAAGCCATCTTGAGACCCTATTGCCTATGGCCAGCTGAGGAGATATCCTGTAATTGTTACAATACAATTTCTTTCACTTGCCTCCCTCCCCTCAAACACATACCTGAGAGCTAATTGCATCTCTAGGTCCTGCAGGATAACCTCTGTATCACAATCCAACATAATCATCTCTCAATTTCTGCAGAAATACTTTGTAAAAATAAGTGAAAGTGTTCATTTTCCTTAACCAACAGCTTTCATTTATTATAACACAGGTGAAGGAAGATGGAAACTTAACAAAGTTTTTTCTGATTCACACTGTCATAAAACTGCCACTTAAGGAACTTCCTAGAAAAAACCCTAAGCTTAGCTGTGTTGCACTGGAAGAGTACTTGTGATGCAGAGTACACCCTCCAGTTACACTCTTCATCTTCCTATGACAAGAGATGAAGCTACTATTTAACATAAGAAAGGCAATGCATTGCACTCTGTAGAAATTTATGACTATGTGTGTTAAAGAGCCATTAAAAATCAGGTTGTCCATTGAAACTTGCCAAGGAACAGAGGATCAAAGAATAACATGCTGTTTGGATAGCAACAGAGTGACTTCTGTTACCCATAAAATTGCTGATTATGGTTCATACAGAATGTATTTCAGAAATTTCCCCAAATGATATATATTGTTTTTTTAAAACAAGAGGAAGCATTTTTCTTAATCTGCATGTGTGTACTTACTGTATCTGAATATTAAGTTGCAGTAACCATAATATGATTATATCCACTACTCTTCAAAGAGGAAAAACTAGACTGAGAATCTTAAAGATGGATTAGAATAAGAAAATCAGTCAAAGAGAAACAAAAGCTATATAAACAAATTATAGTCAATTTTGAGACTTCACAATACATAACTAACTCATAAAAAGCATTATATATGCACATACATATACGTGTTTATCTCTCTCTTTCCCTCCCTCCCTCTCTTAAAATGATACATCTGTCAAAAGAAAACAAGGGATTTCTGAAAGCAAACTGTATCATGCCCTAGTAGGAAGTAATATAAATTATCACAAGGAAAAATGAAAGACTGAATCTTAGAAGGAAATTTGGAAAGTGAATAATAAAAAAAAAATACAGAAGTATATTAAAAAAGGAAAGCTGTGAGGAATTTGGAGAGTTATCAGGAAGTAATGGAAGATCATTACATCTCAGAATTCTGACAGAAGGCTTAAAATCTTTGCAGAGAATGCCCTGAAAAAATCACTAAGCTTGATCACACTCCTATGTGTTTATATTCACAAAAAAAAACACTTCAGCATGATTTTATCCTTTGAAAATATATTTATTTTCTTTTGGGCAAAATTAACTGTTTGCAATAATTTTACCAGGAACGCTTAGTAGTGTAACGGTAGAACAGACAAGGTTTGAACAGCTCATTTAATTCTTTAGGCGGCTCTGAAAATCCCACACGAAGTATAAAATTATGTAACACAGCCTTTATTGCGCCCCATGACACTCAGACCATTTACAATTTATATCACCTGCCAGGCTTGGCCTAGTCACTTCAACTAAAGTTAGAACTGAAGATAATTTGGCCCATAATTAAATTACAAACCTGAACTTTATAATAATGTAGTATGCAATGTATCCTAAATAGTGCCACAAATCACATCTCAAATATCCTCATAAAGATCCATTTGATGAACTGCATAATGGACTTCTTTACTGATTTTTTCTCATCTAGGCAGTATCTTGAAGGAGGTATATTAGATTTCATCAGCTGAATGAGAGGCTAGCCTAAAATATTTTGTGAGAAATTATTAGCAACATGTAATCCACAATAAATAGATGAAGCAAACTACTTTCCTACTTCTTATATCCTCATCTTTTACAGGGTGACTTTGAAAGCTTCAAGGAGAATGGTGCTATTCAGACCACAACTACTTCTGAAAGTCCTTAACTTAAATTCTAACTAGAAAAGAGAGAAAATGAATCCATCGCATGTAAAATTTTGTTTGAAATTTCAAAAAGGTATGACTGATATATCAATAACAGGATTGTGACAAATGCTGTCCTCAGGGATGCCTTTCTTGTCTGTCCATTCTGGAGTAAAAACAGCTATATGGCTATACCAACAGGATCTGTTAAAACCAGCAGGATCTTGCTTTGTTGTTTTCTTCAGTAACAACTCCTGTGTAATACGAAAAAACGTATAGAAGTATTTTAGACACAACTCTCAGTGGAAACTTCATTTCAGCTGGAGTCCTTTAATTACATCTTTTTTAAGTGTCTGGAAGTTATTGCCATGCAAATCTGAAGAATAACCCTGAAGTTTTTTGTGCTTCTCTAAAATCCAAGTATTTTTTATAACAGTTGCAAGATATATATTCCATTGGCACTTGGCACTGATACCATTGTGCAAGTGTGACTGTCCAAGACTCCTAGCAATAAAGAACGGGGATGGAAATCAAGGGTATGCTGGTTTCCAAAAGTATTTCTGCTGGTAACAGAAATGAATTACAAGAAATACGACCATAATACTTTTCTGAAATACAATGATAATACTTCTTTTTACATAAGAAAGGGAAGAAAAGAACTGGTTTTAGAAGACTCTAGTATAGATACTTTTAGGAAACAAGAAATAGATGTGCCAAGAGAGGTCTGATGAGTTCAGCTTTACCAACGCTGGGATCCAAACAGCTCAAAGCTGCATGTCTTTACAGACAATTTAACATACGCAGGAAGACAGTGTTTTCTTTAATTATCTGTCCTGTCATAAATCCCTCTCTACTTCCACCTGAAATATTAAAAAAAAAATTCTACTAATATTAACTAGCACACACTACTTGCCTAGCAGGGTGCCAATGAATGATGGCACACAATTGTTTTGAGTACTTCCAACTGTACGTAGCATGCTGGGCAGTCAAGACAGATGAGAGCAAGAGCAGGGCTTTAAGAGACGCATCGTAAGATAAGGGGCATCATACATTCTTAAAGCATCACATGAGAAAAACTATCTTGTTACCAAAAAAAGAGCCCAGGGAATATCAAAGAAAATTACTACTTTTTTTAGCATTGTCTTGGTTTAAGACAATTTAAAGAAGTGGACTCTCTAAAATGAGTTACCTCCCCTCTGTTTCAACCAATCTCTTTCCACCAAAAAGGAACAAATATGAGTAGATACAAGTGAAAAAAATAACAACTTAGTAACAAGCAAAACAGCAACAGGTAAAAAATAACAGTGAAAAATCACTAGACAGAAAATTGCTAAACCTCACCAACTCCAGGGGAACAAAGAAACACCCAAAATGTTCCCAAATGTCTTCCAAGGAGGTGAACCCCACTGCCGACCACGTGTAGGGAGACGAAGAGAGAACGGCGTCAGACCCTTTCTAAGATGGCGCCTACGTTACACTCCAGTCACTTAATTCCAGGGTTTAACCAAGGTTCTTTTGCTCTGGTAGACACAAAGGGGAAAATCCCAACCAGATATTCTCAAGAGGCAAAAAACACACAAAAGTGTACTGGCAAACTACAGAAAATTAAGGAATATTGGCAAAACAGTAAATACAACATAACATCACTTATCACAGCATTGCCTTAGACCACTGAACACAGAAAACCTTTAAAAACACTCGATGTTATGTTCTGTGACAAGAGAGTTGGAAGAAGAAAAAAGGGGAAAACCAGAAAGATGGGAAAAATAAAGGAAAACAGACATAGCTCCCAACTCCTCTGCAGCGATGTAAGTCTCCAAGATGAAAGCAGGGTTACAGGACAATGGGCTTGCCTTGCCGTCAGGCTTTTAAAAACCTTGGCCCATCCTGGGCCATCCTCCCAGGTGGGACTTATGGTCTCTCGGCCACTCAGGGGTTGGGTCAGCAGCACTGGGGCTGCCTCCACTGTCCTCTGATTGACAGACACTCCAGGGGGGGATTATGGGGGCAGGGCACCACCTCACCACAGCAAGGTCTGATCCACCTCCTACCACACATTCCAAGCTTCCCAAGATGTCTTGAAACAGATCACTTTTTCCAGTCTCTGACAGCCCACCACCGGTGGTTGTGTAGTCTGGGAACCAAAGGGACAAGATGGTGGCAAAAAGAACTGCCCCAGGAAGGTAGGAGTGTACGCAGCAGCTCTAGTGGCTGATGAGAAGTGCTGGTGGGCGTGGGGCCAGCTCCGCTGGCTCCTCCTGCTGCCCACTGGGTTCTGCTGGTGTTGGTGCTGCTGTCCGCCCGCCACGCGTGTGTTGCAGCAGAGGGAAGCGGTCTATTGGCACCAACGTGGGGTGACCCAGCCCCAGGAACTGGTTCACTTTGCAAAGTTCATTCCGAAACAGTTTTTGATTGCGAAATGCACTTTTTTTGAGTGGCTACCATTGCAAGCCCAGAAAAACAAACAGAAAACCAAAGAAGCAAAATAGCCAGCTGCCCAAAACAAGCCCCTCTGAAGCAGAGCCTCTACCTTTAGCAAACATTTCCAGGCAAAAGAGCAGGATGGCTCAGGCGCCCCAACCTTGTAAAAGGACCAGAACCTCCTAACTGCCCTTCCAGTTCTTGCCATGCTGAATCTTAAAAAGACAGTAACAAGTTTGGGACACAGACGGATATGGAATACAATAACATTCTGGGTTACCCATGACAAGAATTTAGCCTACACTCAGTTCTCAGAATCCCTTTAAACAGATTCAGAACAAACAGAAGTTATCTTGATCATGAGCTTAAGCAAAGGAAAAATTCAATCCTTTATGAAGACTATTAAAACCAAAACTCCTTCTTGTCACATTTTAGTGGACTTATAATTCTGTAGCTTTTTACAACTAAGTTTGTAACCATAACCACATATTGGAAAACACCTATTACATTTTTCCCTTGTAAGAACTTAAGGTTAGTGCCATATAAGTCGGCGAATTTTCAGTTCTTTCCTTTTTCTGATTATCATGATCTTCTGGCATAGTTTTGGCTATGGGTTTTCATTTTTTGTAGTCTATGTTAGAAACAGAATGTAGAGATGACATATACTACTACAGTGGCAGTGACACTGACTAAGTGACAATAAAATTATGTGCAAAAAAGCCAAAATAATTCTGTTTGTTTTACAGGGAAAAAAACTAAAGCAAATTTTCTTCAATAAAAATTTACTACTTGAACAGAGTATGAATTTTCTCATAACTGTAACATAAATTTGTTCATTTATTAGCATGATAAACTTGCTAACAGTCACATTCCTTAGTAAACTTAATAGGCTAGACTAAATGAACAACTGAGATTTTATCTACCCATTATCTTAATAATGGAATAATATGTTTTGCGAGCCGCCCATGCTGTGAAATTAAGTAAGATGTTATCCACAGGTTACATTTAAGGATATTACATTGCAATACATTTAAAATATTAATGAGTGTTGTTGCAATATAAAAATACAACTGTTATAGATTTTCTCAGATAAAACAAGCATCAATTGCCTCTGTAAGACATGAGGACAAGCCGTGTTTTTCCAGTGTAATTTTCATTGGCATTATGAGTTAACAAATGCGTATCTTTTTGTAACTCCTTTGGAAAAGATGCTGGAAAGGTGTAAGATACATACTCAATTGCTACAACTTACAAATAGCTATGCAAGTTTGAGGGATTTGGGCTAGAATTGCCTGTTTGGGGCTTTTCATGGGAGAAAGAAGAAGCCATTTTCCTGAAAAGACGTGCCATTTGCTTGCCTCTGCCAAGCCACAGGAACTGTGGCTGAGAAGGTTTTCCTTGTCAGTATACTTAAATAGAGTAGTATTAAATTTGTATGCTTGCTTTCTAAAAACAACAATATTGCTGACAAAATCCTTCATAATTTTTATGTCACAGTTCAAAAGGATGAACCTCTTGAAAGAACAGTTAATTGATTGTCTTATCTTCTTATAGCAAGGAACTAGGTGTCTCCAAATGAAATCTGGACAACTGCCTAAACACAGTCAAAGACCAGCTTTGAAATACTTTGTCCAGGAATGTATTTGAAAAACTGCCTCCCTGGAACAAGGAATATTAGGAGGTTATTCTTTTTTTTTTTTTTTAAGTCCTGAGTCACAGTATAGTAAAAAAAAAAAAAAGAGATATGGAACAGAATGTTAAGAGCCTAAATAAACCCATCAATCTAAAGGAGTACTTTTGCAAATATCCATGGTTAACTTTACACACTTACTTTGTCTCAGACTTTTATATTTGAAAACTTCTCATTCCAGAACAAAAACAATGCAAAATGACCAAGCTATTTGCATGCCCCAGACAATATGCACGCTGTGACTAAGTAGAATCTCTGCACAATTTTAGTATTACTGATGCATTTCTTTCTCATGATTTTTTTCCTCCATCATGATTAATCTTGGTAAACTGAGCTGTTGCAAGAGTGTATTTGTTCTGTGAAACACCTAACGAGCACAAGAGGGGTAGTATAAAATAATAATAATAGATCAAAAGTACTAACATTTACTTTTGCCTTAGTAAAACTGTCTGATAAATTATTCCCTTCAGTGTTTCTCTGTTACTGCAACACAGTACCTTGAAAGTGATATATTGGCACAAGCCAGTGTGTACCACAGTGCAATTAGGAAGTCCATTTAAACAGCTTTATCATACGCACACATAGCCTGATTAATTTTCTAATCAAATGTTCCAGGAAATCATTAACCATGACATTAAACAGTGTTCTGCTAATTATACTCTCCACAAAGAATTCCAATATAAATTTACAAAACATCTATAGAAAGGTGCCAAAGGATGAACAGTTTAACGTATACAAATAATTACGGCACCTACTCTGTGTGGCCCCACAGTTCCCTCACCCTGCAAAGGTTGAGTCTGGGGCTGAGTTCTGCTGTTTCACCAGAACTCTGTGTATTGGCAGATGTTACATTTTGTAGGTCACTGCCTGTGTAAGTCATGGTGAAAGACTGCATGACAGAAGAGAAAAGAGTTTTTTCTGATTTAGGAAATACTCTAGAGATATAAATGCTGAGTGTTAGCTTTCCTTTTCTTAATGATCCCTAACATTGAGATTTGGAAATAGATTTTCCCCTACATAAGTCTCCAGTTTGCATCATTATTCTAACTACTCTTAATTCAAAATAAAGATAAATGCAAGGTATTGATTGTAGTAATGAGAATTCAATTGCCTTGTAAACCATATGCAATTTGCTAGTTTACAGCATAATGAAATCTCTGTTTATGTATTTCCCCATAAACCACAGAGTCTTGCAGGTCTTTCAGTGATGGAAAACAACAGATTGCATTAAACAAATGCAGACTGTAGGTACACCTGTTCTTTTGGCCTTGGCAGCACAGTTAATGGCTCCTCCACACAGGCTGTGTCCATCACAAAACAGAAACACGGACGCAGGAGGATGATGGAAACACTGCCACTGTTTTGGATAGGGATTATGACTTTTCTGTGTCATTCTGCTTTCTTAACCCAGTATCACACAGATGGTATAAAAGTAATAGGAGAAGTATTAATTATATATCATATATAGGTATATGTAAGTGTATGTATATAGATGTATGTATTGCTCTCTTCAACTACCAGGACAGAGGTTCTAGTGGAGGTGGGGGCTGGTCCCTACTGTGACTGCAGTGACAGGACCAGAGGAAATGGCCTTATACTGAGACAGGGGAGATTCAGATTAGGTATTAGAATTTTTTTTTTCACTGTTCAGATGGTCAGACATTGGAATAGGTTGCTTGGGGACGTGATGGAGTCACCATCCTTGGAGTTGTTTAAGAGGTGTCTGGATCTGGTGCTGGGTGATTTAGATTATTGGACTGGATGACCTTAAAGGTCTCTTCCAAACCCGATGATTCTACGATTCTATACAATAATATATATTTACATATGAAAGTCAGTGCTCTAATTATACAAAAACGTCACATAGGAATAGATGAACCACTTTTTACCTGTCAAACAGTGGCTTGAGGAATGGAATCGGAATCTTTAACAAAGCCACTTGTTGGAAATCGCCATCCTAGGCCGAACAGGTGAGGGACCCGCCCCGTGTTCCGGCCCTGAACAGACAGGATCGGCACGGTGAGGAAATAAACTGTCCCTTCCTGTGTGTGTGTGTGTACCTTGGAGGCGGCGGCGGTACCTCCGCCCGGCGGGATTGTCCCGTTCCCTGCGGGTGTCGCCCCCGCGCGGCCCCGCGCTGCCCGCTGGCACGCGCGGGCCGGGGCGGGCC
>VZTI01002434.1:303603-340466 GCA_013397865.1 Struthidea cinerea | reverse complement strand
TTTTTTTTTTTAAACTTTAGTGCTATAAAGTCTACAGGAAAAAAACAGGTCTTTGAATTTAAAGGACGTGGTTAAGTTCTCCATAGGCCTGCTTTTACAAGCTTTTGGCTAGTGCACCAAGAAATTGGGAATCTTGGGATGGCTTGTAATTGTTCACAAGATAATGTGCCTGCAAGATGTGCTCTAACTAAAGAGTACTCAGAAATAACCAGTTTTTGTTTGGACATCATAAAAATTCCAAGCATTAGAGCTGGGACCAACATATATTCTACAGGCCTTGTATCCACAGAACCAGTTGGGTTGGAGAAGATCTCTGGAATTATCAAGTCTTATCTGTGACTGAACACCACCATGTCAACTAGACCATGGCACCAAGTGCCACATTCAGTTTGTCCTTAAAATCTTCCAGGGATGGTGACTCCACCACCTCCCTGGGCAGCCCATTCCAAGGTCTAATCACCCTTTCTGTGAAGAAATTCTCATAATGTCCAACCTAAACCTCCCCTGGTGTAGTTTGAGACTGTGTCCTCTTATGTTGTCGCTGGTTGTCTGGGAGAAGGGTCTGACCCCCCACCTGAACATAGCTTCCTTTCAGGGAGTTGTATCCAGCAGTATCTGCCGCATGCAGAGGAGATACATCCCATGCTCATATTTAGGTGATGCACGTTGGTCTTTGTTCAGTTGCCCCTGAGCCCACCTGCTCTAAAATGTATTTATTACGTAATTACAAAAGAGATACCATAACACTTATATCAGACTCTTTATTTTAAGGAGTATTTGTGTAATATTCAATACTTGAGTGTCTGGCACTTGTGCACAGATTCAAAAAGTTAGCCAATAAGCAGCATCAAACAGCCTGGCCAGACCTGTTCTGGGAGGTCACAACTTGCTCCTGGAATATTCCTGTTTGCAGCAATCTTTTTGTATTGTGGCTGCAGAGACTCCTGTTTGAGCCATGTCCCTGTGCCTTTTTCTACATGTTAGAATAGACATATGTGAAACTGTGACCAAGAGCTATTTGCTTGGCTTCGTAAATGGCTATGTATCTACTGGGGACACATGTGTTTTAGTCATGCAGGTGACATGGCTGGACATGTGTAAGGCCCAAAAGACTTCACTCGGTGAGGCTTTTGAAAGGGCTTACAGTTATTCCTGTACTCTGAGTTAGATGCCTGGGAGAAATAGCAACAAGATATTCTCAAGAGGTCAAAACAACAAAAAAGGCATTACTGGTGACCTCAGAAAATCAAAGAACTTTGGCGAAAGGTTTAGTACAACATTCAATCAACATAAAACACTTAGCCCGTTTGACTTGGCAAACTTTAAGCCCGTTTGATTTTAAGTTACTCAAAAATTCCAACAACTGGGAATTAGAAGAAGAGAGAGAAAACCAGAAAAGATATAGAAAAGGACACGTATAGCTACCAGCTCCTGGGTTCCAGCAGTGTTCAGCTGGCAGAAATGCCAAGAGGAGTTAGGGTCAAGACATGTGTTTGCCTTGTGTTCAGCTTTAAATATGCCTTGACCTTCCTGGGCCCTTCCCCGAGGTGGGACCTCTGTTCATTTGGCCACTCAGGAGCTGGGTTTGGGGCTCCAGAGGCAAGCGTGGAGCATTGCCTTAGCTGTGGCAGGGATTGGCAGCCACTGTGGGGCTGGGATAAGGCGCCAGGAGTGGGGGATGTGTGCGGAGGGGCGTCACCTGCCCAACTTGCCCCTTTCCCCACATGCACGCACCCCAAAATGTCTTGTGACACCAGATCTTCCCAGTCTCTCACAACATGCTTTAGTATATGATCTGTGAGGAGAAACCTGTGTGGTCTGGCCATTGTAGAAGATTGGATAGTGTTGTTGGTGTATGACTTGAGGGTTGGATTATTCCTTTTGTGAGTGAGAGACATGGATTTTTGTGTTTGAGACTGACTAGAGCTCTGGGTCAAGAGATTTTACTTATTACTGATACGTTAACTGCCAAGTTCTTATGCAGTTAAAATAACTGTAGTGGTTTTCATTTTTTCCTCTCGTAATGTGTTAAAACAGAAGTAGTGTGTTGCCATCATGTTCAGTTTTGCTAACCATGTGTTAAAATGGCAGTACAGTAGCTTATAGGGATTAGAACACTGACAGAAATGTGATAAAAGCCATTAAGGCTTTTTTACTTAGATGAAATCTCATCTTTTCAGTGAAAGAAGGCCTTTTCTTTGGTGCAGGGGAGCTTGTTTGGCATATGTCTAGGCTTCCCAGGCTATGCAAGGGTGATTTTGATAATGTTTTGATATAGGTATCAGATGACTTGTTTTTTTGAGGTCATGGTGTTGAGGTCACAGCTACAGAAAATAAAGGGGGTCGAATTTGGGGTTCTGACTCAATTTTATAATCTTGTAGGTAGGTGTGGGTTTTGATAATGTTGTTTTTTTTTTATTTTGGCCTCTTCCTGTTCCCCTGCCCAGTTTCTCTTTAAGCAGGGATAGATGAGAATGTCCTTAATTCATGAGAATGCTTTGTCAAACTGCAATTTTCAAAAGCATTTCACCCTAGACGAAAGTCCTATTTTTCATCTTTAAATAATCTCTTAAAGCAAAGATTTTATCCTTGGGTATTGATAGGGAGTGAAGAATTATGGATTGAACATGGATTGTATTCTAGGTGTGCCATTAACTCACTGGGTGACCTTACTGCTCTCTACAACTGCCTGGAAGTAGGCCGTAGTGAGGTGGGGGTCAGTTGTCCTCACCCTAATAACAAGTGACAGGGCAAGAGGAAAGGGCCTCAAGTTGTGCCAGGGGAGGTTTAGATTGGGTATTAGGTAAACTTTCTTCACTGAAAGGGTGTTCAAGCACTGGAAGAGGCTACCCAGAGAAGTCTCAGAAGGTGTTTAAAAGATGTGTAGATGTGGCACTTAAGTACGTGGTTTAGTGATGGACTTGGCAGTGTTTGGGTTATGGTTGGGACTTGATCTTAGAGGTATTTTCTGACTTGACTTGTTTGCATCTAATTCTTCCTGTAATACATCTTCCATGGAATTTTATTAGTTAAATTAGTTTTGTGTCAGAATGCGTAAAGCCTGCCTCTCACCGCTACGGGCTCTCTGTAATCCAGTCTTAGATTTAGCCAGTGTCTTTTTCTGTGTTTGGAGTACTTAGAGTGCCATACCTCATGTTACCTCAGTTATGTTTCTGTCTGTTGTACGTTTGTCAAATTAAATTAGCTGTTAGATTTATTGACCTCAAGTAATACAGATTATGTGAGTGTAATATTTCTCAGTGTGCAAGGCTTGAAAATAAGTTCCAGGTTGGACCCTTCCAGTCAATGCAACATATTGATCTATCATAGCAGATATGCTAATCTGAAAAATAATTTGATTCCCTGACAAACCTTGAGGTGAAATTGGATTGCTGGTTGACAAAGGTAACATCATTAACATGTACCTCCTTTTTAATTTTTTTTCCCTTCTAAAGAAAATTATTTTTTTAACTGAGGAAAATACTGTTTTTGTAAAACCCACTGCATTTGAGGGGTGGAGGGGGGAGAAAGAGGCATTGGAATCAACCACTATAACTGTTTAGCCCTGTCAAATGAGGCCTTGAAGGACTCTTTCTGAATAAACTAGCTTCTCAGAAGAAGTGAATGAGTTTTAAGCCTCAGTTGTCTCTGTTATTTTGCAAAATAATTTAAAATATATATTTTTAACGGAGTGGTAGTTCATTTTGAAGCACATAACAGCATGACTTTGTTCAGCAGGACTTTGTTCAAGGTTTTAGAAGAGTGGGACTTTTAAAAGGGTAAAAGATTTTCTGTGGTACTGTGGTACTTCAGCTTATTAAAAGCTCGTGCATCTACTGTTGTGGTTTAGGACCTTGTAAAAAGAGGAAATCTACTGAAGGATGGCAGATACTATACCTGTTCTCTATGTATACATTGACTGAGCAAGGAGCTTCTGAAATCTGCTGGGGCAGGGTGGGGTAAAAACCAGTTGTTTTCTACTTCCTCTCCTTGATTCCCCCCTCGCCTTAGAAATGATTGGAAATCCTTACAGTGAGCGCTAGATTATGTGACTTCCAACTGCACTTTACTGATACTACATCTTACAGACACTAGTCCTCAAAAGATCAACTTCAATTTCTAGGTCAAATTAGAGGTGTTTCTATTAACTTCAGTCTACCATTGACCTGACTTCAGTGACTTTCAGGTTATGTTTTTGATTAAGTTCTTTATGAAATTTATGAGTCAAGAAGGGTTTCTTGTTTACACCAATCTGTTAAAAATAGACAAATTAACAGTTGCATTTAACAGTGTCTATAAATCAAAGAAAGATGTAGTTAAGAGGAAAAGCACTTCCATTCCTATGGTATAGAGTACAAAGGTAAGACCAATCTGTGTCAATATCTTTAATTACAAAGTGACTGAATTATTGCTGCAGTTACGCTGCAGTGTAAGACCTTGAATCTAAATTAGTCTTTTAAAGAAGTGATTGCTGAACAGATGTTACCTAAAACACTTTATCGCAGCTTTGTAAAATTGTAAATTCCCCATGCTGTTATTTTTGTTGGCATGAATTAACACTGTGGGTTATGATATTAAATTTTAGTGCTGTGTTCTAGCACTTTGTTATATGATCTTACCTGTAAGCACCAATTTTGAGTTGAACTCATCAATGCCTAAAGAATATCACTGTGTAGAACTGTCATGTTAAGATAGTTTTGCCCCTGATTGCTTTCCAGACTGCTTTCCAAGCAGCAGAGAGAGCGTGTGATAAAGCCATTATCTGAATGCTGAAGTAGTATATTGGAAATTAAAAGCAAGAAATGCTGTGCAGTTTGTAAATTGTGCTTTCAGACTGAGGTAGCAAAATTACTGAGGGAATATTGTTACAAAGGAAATCCTAAAGTAATAGCATTCACTGTAATCATCCAATTAACTTTTCTCCGAGTCTACAGGTTTCCTTCAGTCTTTGATTTGGTCTTCTACTTGTGTTTCTGCTGGAGAATATCCTTTGGGGAAAAAAAACAGCTAGTGTTGAATCGTTTTTTGGTGATAAAATTAGTGGCAATGCGTTCTTGCTCACTTTGGAATTTACAAAGGTGCAGAGGGGATTATGTGATTATATATACATCGCTAGTCTTTGTCTTGTTTCAGCATTCAGGCGTAAGCTGGCTAGTTCTTCTAAAACTCACCTTGCTTAAGCCCTTCTTTTTTCCATTTCTTTTTTTCTTTTCTTATAGCCACGTGCAGACTGGAAGCTCTTTGTAATGTATCAAAGAACCTGTACACGTGCATGATGGTTTGGAGGGGGTGTTTTATGTGGATTCATTTCTTAGTTTTCATCTGCAAAAAAGGCAAAAATAAAGATTGCAAAAGATCAGGACTGTCGATTTTTAATGTTTTTGTAAATTGAAGTGCTTCAAGGTAGTGGAGGACATGCACGTTGAAATTGTTGTTTAGTTGCCTGACATCCTGTTACTTTGCATGCCTAAAACCCCTCTCATATTGTATGGCAGTATGCTTGTCTGTCTTCTACTTCCATTCCAAATCATATTTTGTTGGTCTTTCTATCATACTAGCAATGTCCATCCCTGCCAGGCATGATCTGAGTTCAAGTACCAAACATTCTGTGTTTAAACTACCTGCTTTCATTCAGAAAGTTAGATGAGCAACATCACTTAGTGCTTATGCCACAGTTAAAAGACCACTTGTGGAGAATGTAGATGCTGCTCTTTTGGTAGAGTGCCAAAACTCTTAGATGATACAGACTGTACTCAGTATTGTACTAGGGTAGTCTTCATTGGTTCCTGGCCACACTGACCTGTAGTGCTGGTGGAAAAAATGCTGAAGACATGGACTCAGAGTCCCATGTGAGATGTCGTTCTCCTGAATTCTGATCCTGTTTGCCTGAACTGCTTGCACCACATCTAGAGAGAATTTAGTCCATAAATATGCGTGTGCAAAGACAGGGAAATAGATGTAATGACACAAAAGATCAGACTAGTACTGTTGATCCAATTAAGTGGGATTTGTCATTGCTTTGCTTTGCTTCACTGTGTCTACCTAGACTTGACTGGGGTAATTACATAGGCAATGCCTCAAATTATTAAATTCCATGTTGCAGATGAACTTGAAGTATGTGCTGCTGTTTGAATCTGCAGTATAAGATCCTAATCTTGTGTCTGACAATAAGATTCTTTACTGTGTTTATATATAAAGCCAAATAGTATTTGGCTTCCTTTAGCTGGGTGGTGGGAAAGTTGCATCACATGTGTCTTCATCATGTGTGACCTTTCCAAGAGACACAGTACTCCTTCTGTCTCGGGAGCAGTCGTCTTGTTGCTGTGCTTGTGTTGTGAAACACAGGCCTTGTATCCTGTTGTACCTTGCAGCTCCTGTTTAAGGCTCTCACTATCCTTGGAGTTTTTGAGCTCAGGCTTTTGCCAGCTCATCAAGAACATTGTACCACATGCGGCTTGTGTGTATATCCCTCTGTCTTATGACACTGGTTATTTAAGAGTGATGAGGGACATCATCTCCCGTAAGTGGTAATTCTGTCAGATTGCTTGCTTTCTTCAAAAATGATACATCTGTGTGTTTCTTTTTCATTGGACTTAGCTTTAAGTGAACTGCTTTTACTCAATTGCAAAACAAAATGACCTCTTCCTCCATGTCCCAGACTAAAAACTAAGTTGCCTTGAAGAGTGCAATTTTAAAAATTAGTTGTTTATGAACGTGTATAACTGAAGACTAAGCAATGGTGTTACTTCCGCTTTTCTAACTGTAGGTGCTACTGATAAATCTCTCCTTCTGAACTGTCCTAATTAATTCTTTAATCTCTTCATGCTTTTGTATCTCTCTGACTAGAAAACACAATGTCAGCATATTTAAAATATTGATGATTTGCTTTTCAGTTTTGCATATCTACTTTCTACATGATAGTCTAGAGGAATACTTGTACATAGCTCCTATGCTTTCAAAGCAATAATTTTGTTATTGTGGAGTAGTTCATGGAAGGTGCAAAATAGCATGTAAATATTTTCATCCATTGCAAAGCAGTATTCTGTAAACTTACTAAATGTTTTTAACAGTGACTGAATATTACAGGAATATTACTTAAGCCATATTTATTTACTTGTGGGCCTGTGTTTAAGGCAACGTGTTCACTTGAGCAGAATGTGTCTTTTGTGAACTGATGTATCTGAGCCTGAAAATAGAAATGTGTCCCTGTGGTAGTAAAGCATTCCAGCTTCTACCTGGTCTTTACCTGACTCCCAGTCTAGTTATTATTCCCCTTGCTAGAAATGTGTTTTTTTGGCCTGTCAAGAATAAAAATATGCTCTTGTTCTTGAGTCACAGCACTCCTCTAAATGTAATGCCCTTAAAAGTTCTGGTGTGGTAAGTTTGTTGTTTGTTCTTGTTGTTAAGACAACATGTAATGTTTCACATCTCTGTATCCTTGAATACTATAGAAGACCAATAAAGCTGTCAACTGATTTTACTTTGTACAAGCCTTGTCAGAAGAGAAGGACTTGGTGAGGGAGAGGGGAGAAAAAAATAACCCCAGTACTTATGTTTTAACCAACTCCTCTGACTGGGAAGCATTGTAACATAGACTTCACTAAATAACTCTTTAGAGATGTCTTACAGCAAGTCATTCAGCCTTTTAATATTGGAGTGCTGGAAGAGCTGAACATTAGGTTGTAGTTTTCATGGAGTTTCTTCTCCTTTATAAAGAAAGTCTCTAAGTACATCACCAGTGTTGATATTTAGTCAAACTAGACTCCACAAGCTTTTATTAAAGTAATGCTGGTATTTTTAGACTCCTGTACACTAGGTATCCAGTAAGACGAAGACTTTGAGAGAAGACTCATATGTGTATATCAAGTTTATTATACCATTATGGTGTCCTTAATTGGTTGTGTGGTAGTCTTTTTTCACTAATTAGTCAGATGACATGCGTCAGTGAGGTGTTCTGATCTACAAAATGGGAAACTTTTCACTCTTTATCATAGTAAATTGCGTTGCTGAATTTCATAACTTAAATGAAAAATAAAATACTGGCTTGAGCGATTCCGCTAACTTCTGTCTTTTTCGAGGAACAAAACCTGAATCTGAAATTACCTGGTTACTTGCATGATGACAGTGTCTTATATGGAGGAGTTGCAAAACATCCAGCATCTGTTCTTAAGTGGAAATTAACCTGATGTTGCTTCCCTGCATTTTTTAGTAACAGGAGTGTACATGAGTTTGACATGAATCTTGAATTTCCACTCAAATCTTAGAATGCAGGTGGTTTTCATTCTAAGCAGATTATGTAATCTCCTGCCATGTTAGAGGAGCTCCATGATGGTACTTGTTCATTGCTTAAGGCTTAGTGATTTAAGTCATCTGTATGAAAAAGGAATACATTTTTATGTTCCTCTCTACCTAGTTGCAGTGTCAGACCATATGTTAGTATTTTCTCTTGCAGTTTAGCTCACTTAAGGATAGAACTATTATACCAAACCTTGCTAAATGCAAAGTCATGAGCTTTTGCAAATGACACCAGTTAACACTTTTACTGTTTTTGTAGCTATTTAGCAGAATGGGAAAAACAAGTAATAAAACCCAGTTCTATAGCAGTGTGCGGGGCAAAAGTCTGATCTACGCCTGTGGCAGGAGAACACCAGTGAGAAGACTGGGATACAGATCTTCAGTCTCCTGGCTGGATTGGAATATTTTCACTTAGTTGTTGTTTTCATTTATTACAAATCCTCACATATTGGAACATGGAATGGAATTATAGAGGTTCAGTAGTGACCTATCTCCTTTGTTAACAATTTTTTTTTGATGGTAGAACTTAGTGTGTCACTGAATACTGTGTTTCCTTGCACATCCTTTGATTTTTTACTTCATAACCATTCATGAGACACTTCTTCCTCAGTTTCTTGACACTATTCAAACTAGAGATATTGTGTGATAATATTTGATTTAACACAAATTGTTCTTTAATTCTGACGGATGAGCCAGGGAAGTTGTCAGAAGTAATGATCATAGAATCATTAATATTAGGAGCCTCTGAGATCATTATCATTAACCTAGTACCACCACTTCCACTGCCAAACCCAAGTGCTACATGTCTGCATGCCTTTTGAACACTTCCAGGAATGCTGATTCCACCACTTCCCTGGGCAGCCTGTTCCAATGTCTGGCTACCCTTTCAGTGAATAAATTTTTCCTAATACCCAAGCTAACCTCCACTGGTGCAACAAGAGGCCATTTCCTCTTGTCCTGTTGCTTGTTAACTGGGAGAAGAGACCGACCCACACCTTGCTGTAACCTCCTTTCAGGTTGTTGTAGAGAGTGATAGCCAATTATTGTTGACTTGGTGAAGAGTTTCCAAATCTAGTTAATTAGGATATAGTCATTGAGAGTTGCTGTAGCTGTTGCCAAGCTGTGCACACCAGGCAGAGAGGGGAGTCTAAGAGGAGGGTAAGAGCCTGTCTCACTAAGTATGTGACTTCACATTCTTGACATTTTCCTGCCAAATCTGTTCTCAGCCTCTTCATAAAAACAATACATGGGATCCCTGCAACACTGACTCATCAGTCGCCAGTGTTCTGTGCTGCTCTGGTTTTGTGCGAGAGCTGTACATCCTAGCACGTGCTGTGTTTGTAAATGTGCAGTGGAGAGCAAATGTTGGTTCAGGAACTCCTGCTTTCAGTGTTCTACAGATTCTGTGGATGTTACTATGCTTAGTTCAGTTTCTGCTCACAACTTCGTGCTTTGCTTGCCACGGAGGCATTGCTTGAGACTATTCAACAGTGTGAATAGTTTGAGTGTTGCAGCTTGACAGATAGTTTTGAACTTCTGAGGAGCTCTGTGCTCTTCTGTTGAGTTTGAAATCTCTGGATATTTGTTGTTGGTGTCCCCACAGCTGTCTTGAGAAGACTCATGTCTAGTAGCTGAATTATGAGCAGGTCAACTGTGTATTTAGCTGTAGAATATAATTTAGTTATGAAATACAATAAAACACAACTTGTTTCAAGCTGTGCTTGGTTCATATTCTTCTGGTATTCTGTTGGAGGATCAAATGGAAGATTTTTTAAATCTGTATAGCTTGCTGTGCATTGTAAACCAACAAGGTACAACTTGCCAAGAAACTTGCTTTATTTCGAGTGTCAGGATTTAACACTGTTTAACTTGCATGTGATTTTGAATAAAAGTAACTATAACTGAGCTTTTTTTTTTTTTTAACTGCACAATTTTGACATGACTGCTTTCCTGTTTGATTTACAGCATTTAAATATCAAGACACTGACAGATGATGTGGTAAGACAACTTAAGTTTTGCTTTGGCTATGCTAAGCAAATAACCTTACTGTTACTGCAATAGAAATAACCTTACTGATACAAGAAACTATCTTAACTTTGAAGATAATTTAGTTAATTGGCAAAGTCTCACTGAACTGGCAATTACCTGTAACGTAATCAGTACGAGTAGCAAAAAAGTATGGATGGCTTTGAAGTATGCTGTAATCACAGCTAAATGAGCCTGACACAGGTAATTGTGCCAATCTACATGTAGTATAGTTAAGATATCTGTGATTGCATGTTTAATATTAAAGTTACTTAGGCTGCATGGCTAGCTTAAAATAACGTGTTTAACAAAGTAACATTTGCTTGTAAAACTCACTAATGTTTGTTCAAACAACGTTAAGTCTATTCAATGTCATGCTTAACAATGTGTTTCTCAAGTTTGATCAGAGATGAGGTTCTGTATCTGACCACAAACCAGCTTTTTTTTCTTGCTCTTGAAGTTACCTATTTCACTGCCTGTACTATTCTTTTGTAGGTAATAATATTTTTTCTTAAAATACATAATTTTACAAAGTCTTTGAATTTGCCTAGGACGTAAAGTTTTGTCATCACCCAAAGATCAGCTGTTACAACTTCAGTGTTATACAGAGTTCTTGCTGAAGTACTTCTGTGTGTAACTGGGAGCTGGAGTGCAGAGAGATGGACGCTGGACAGTGCAACACATGCTGAGAAACACGGCTGTTTGCCAGCTTGGGAACCAGCAGCCAGGTTATGTGGATTAGGTGTGCAAACTTAGTAGTGTTGAGCATATTGCCTCCACCTGTCATTCCTAGTTTGACTTAAGTCATCTGTTTCTATTTCTTTAGCAGAGTTTGATTGGATGGAAATTGTTATTAAGAAATTTGAGTCTGACTGGCTGATAATACAAGTTTGATTGTATAAACTTGTGTTTATCTTGAAGAGCTAAGGAAATGCTATCAGCCCTCTGAAAGCAAAAGTATTTTTTGGTAACTTGAAAACAAGTTTTGATAGTGTCATGTAAGGGTTATTGTTGGGATGCAAAAGATACTGCTGTTTGTTTTTGTGAGGTGCTTTTTTTTCCTGTTAAAGGGGCTAGACTGCTGCCTTATTGCACTTGTCCAACTTGTAATCGTAGCCCCAAAAAGTCGGTGGGTTTATTGTGGATTTTTGGGATAAGGACAAAAAGCCTGTCAGCTCTGTAGTAAAAAAGACTTTTCCCCAACTCCTTAAATTTCTCAGATTATACCAAAGGTCCCTTAACAGAGTAATGAAACCTCATTTGCAGAGTAGTACCAAGTTGTTTATATGAATATGTATTTTTAAAAAGGGAAATCACAGCTATTTAGTAAAAGGCTAACAGTAAAAAATATTACACCACCACAACATTTGAGATATTTTAAATGCTTTTAAAAGTGGATATTCTGTTTACTTGCAACATCATATTGGAATGAGGGTATGCTTTCAAATGGACACTTTTTATCCCTCTATTTCAGTTTTCTGTTGATTTACTCTTTGTCTGATTCTGGGACAAGTACAAAATTTGTAGTAAGAGAAGATAAAGAAATTGAAGGTTTAAGATTACTTGATTTTGTAGCTTTCAAGGAAATAATATATTTCCTTCTCATGGGCAATCATTTGCATGTTAACTTACTGCTGCATTATACTTTATAAAATATTTATGCTTTATTACACCCAACCCATTTTTTACAAATACAGTGTTGTGTGTTGGTGACCAGGAACTTTTTTTGTTTTTAAATTCAGGTATGTTAGCACCATGTTGAGAATCTAAAATGCTGACTGCTTTTCAATATTTAAATTGGATTATTTGTGAGATGCTGATGAATTGTCTACTTTTAGTGACAAATCCTCGTTAAGTTCAGAAACACCTTGCTTTTTACACATATGCTTCTTTTAGCTTGTTTGTTTACTAACTGCAAAGATGGCAGTCGCATTCTTGCTCCACAGAGGAGTGGAAAGCAGGTACCTGAGACGTCAGATTATCTCTTTTAAGTGCTCCACATTCCAAGAATCACAGAATCATCAGTGTTGGAAGACGCCTTCAAGATCATGTAGTTCTACTGTCAGCATAGCACCACCATAATCACCCCTAAACCATATCAAATGCCACATCCAGATACCTCTTGAGTGGCTCCAGAGATGGTTACTCCATCATGCTCCTGGACATCTTATTCCAATGCCTAACCACTCTTCCAGTGAATTTTTTTTTCTAATGTCCAATCTGAACCTCCCCGGGTGCAGCTTAAGGCCATTTCCTCTCACCCTTTCACTTGAGATGGCAGAAGAGGCCACCTCCCACCTTGCTAAAACTTCGTTTCAGGCATTTGTAGAGAGCAGTGAGGTCCCCCCTGAGCCTCTTCTTCTCCAACATAAACAGCCCCAGCTCCCTCAGCTGCTCCTCATAGGACTTGCATTCTAGACCCTTCACCTGCTGCATTGCCCTTCTCTGGACACACTCCAACACCTCAGTGCTTTTCTTGTAGTGAGGGGCCCAAAACTGAACACAGGATTCAAGGTGCAGCCTCACCAGAGCATCAGCAGGGGAATGGTCACTGCCCTGCTCCTGCTGACCACACTATTTCTGATACAGGCCAGGATGCCACTGTCCTTCTTGGCCACCTGGGCACACGCTGGCTCATGTTCAGCCACTGTCAACCAGCGCTCACAGGTCCTTTTCAGCTGGGCCATTTTCCAGCTACTCTGACCCCAGCCTGTAGTGCTGCAAGGGGTTTTGTGACCCAGGTTCAGTATCTTGCACTTGGCCTTAATGAACATCAGGCCACTGTTCTCAGCGCACCTATCCAACCTGTCCAGAGTCCTCTGCAGAGCCTTCCTGCCCTCCAACAGATCAACGGTTGTCACCCAACTTGGTGTCATCTGCAAACTGACTGAGAGGGCACTTAGCCCCTTTATCCAGATCATTGATGAAGGTATTAAACAGGACTGGCCCCAATACTGAGCCTTGGGGAACCCCACTTGTGACTGGCTACCAACTTGAGGTAGCACCACCATTCACTACCACTCCCTGGATTCAGCCATCCAAACAGTTTTTCACCCAGCAAAGAATGCTCCTGTCCAAGCTATGAGCAGCCAGTTTCTCCAGGAGAATGCTGTGGGAAATGGTGTGAAATGCTTTAGTGAAGTCTGGGGAGGCACCATCCACGGCCTTTCCCTCATCCACTGCGTGGGTCAAATGGTCATAGAAGGAGATCAGGTTGGTCAAGCAGGACCTGCCTTTCCCAAACCCATGGTGGCTGGGCCTGATGCCCTGGTGGTCCTGTACATTCTGTGATGGCACTCAGGATGATCTGTTCCATGACTTCCCCGGTACCTAGGTTAGTTTGACAGGCCTGTGGTTCCTTGGATCATCTTTCCAATCCTTCTTTTAGGTGGGCCTTATATTTTCTAATTTCCAGTCAACTGGAACTTCTCCACATAATCAGGACTGCTGGTTAATATTTGAAAGTGGATTGGGTGAGCTCTTTAACCAGCTCCCTCATTATTCTCTGGTGCATCCCATCCAGGCGCCTAGACTTGTGGGTGTCTAATTTGCAGAGCAGATCACTAACCATTTCCTCCTGAATTATGGGGGCTTCACTTGGCTCCCCATCGCTAACTTCCATCTCTGGGAGCTGGGTCTCCTGAGCACAACTGGTTTTGGTATTAAAGACTGAGGTAATGAAGGCGTTGAATCCCTCAGCCTTTTTGTCATCTCCAGACATGACGCTACCCTCTGCAAGCAGCAAAGGATGGAGACTCTCCGTAGCCCTACTTTTCTGGCAATGTATTCATTGAAACTTTTGTTGTCTGTAACAACAGTGGTCAAATTAAGTTCCAGTTTGGCTTTGACTCTTCTACTTTTTCTCCTTGCATAACCTTAAAACATCCTTGTAGTCCCCTCAGGTTATCTGACCCTCCTTCTGGAGGTGATACACTTTTCTTTTTTCTTTTTCTTTTTTTCCTCTCCCCTGAGCCCTGAGTTTCAGCCTAATTTCCCTGTTTAACCAGGCTGGTCTTTTTCTCCACTGGCTTGTCTTATGGCATATGGGGACAACTTGCTTCTATATCTTTAAAATTTCCTTCTTAAAGTATGTCCAGCTTTCCTGGACTTCTTTACCCTTCAGGATTGACTCCCAAGGGACTCTGTCAGTCCATGTCCTAAAAAGTCTAAAGTCTGCCTGCCAGAAGTCTGAAATGGCAGTTCTGCTGGTGCCTATTCCTACTTTTTTCAGAATTGAGAACTTTATTAATTTTGTGTTTGCTGTGGTCAAAATGGCCAACATGCACCACATCTCCCACCACTCCTCTGGTCACAAACAACAGATGTATTGGGACAGCTCCCCTGGTAGGCTGGGAGGGGATTCACCTGCTGCCTGGGCAGGGCCCTACTTGCATTCTCCCTGCCTCTTAGGTCCCCTCCTGCCTGTTGGGGAGAGTATCTTCCACTTCCTGAGATGGAGTTTGCTGGCATGCCTGCCTCAGCGTTGGCAGAGAGAGAGAGAGAGCGTGAGAGTAAGGCTCAGAAAGGTTAACAAAACCTGCATATTAACAGAATTTTATTAAAAGGTATCTTATGTAGACAAAAATGAAAAGCATACTAAAATTCCTTATAGCATAAAATTAGACTGCTTTCATAGCAACTGCTTTAAAGATTAGAAAGGCTGTATAATTTTCAGTATATAGAGAAATAAGATTCAGAGTGAAATATTGTCTGTGCATTTAGGATGTGATTGTGCACATGCCTAAATTCTATAAATTTTAGGTTGGCAAAATAATCTCTGAGATTGAGCATATTAGGAATAAGAAGTCATTTTATCAAAGGGATTCTTCTGTGTCTCTTGGTTTATGCAAGTCTTGCTCTTCCTATAAGCTCTACTGCTAGCAGTGGAATTTCTCACATACTAAGAAGTTAATCTTGTAGAGCAATTTGACTGTCAAAGAAAGAATATACTTTTTTAATCTTCTGGAGCTTCAAGGAGGAAAAATATGTTAAGAGGTCTTTGACTCAGAATCGTCGTTGAAAGTAACTTCTTTGATCTTCTGAGAAGTATTTCTGCTGGTAAGTGGGTTGCTTTAAGTTCTGAAGATACTGAAATAAATTGTTGCAACCCAGTTTGTTGTGTCTGTTCCCTATCCAGTAGGAATAATAATTATTTCAAGTGAAGACACAGGATTTGTTCCACTTCGTATTCTCCTTTTGTTCCTTCCTATATTGTTAATGTTCCCGTAAGTTTTGTCATGTGTCAGCATCAGGGTTTTACAGCAGACTTTCATGACTGAGCTGGTGGCTTCTGTGACTAAAATGACTGGCAAAATGTCTGGGAGACTGAGCTATGCTGCAGTGCTTGAGCAGATTTTTCAGATATGAAAATGTGTTTACTGTGTATATAAATAGCAGGCAGTTAAAAATGTGAACTTGAAAATAAAGGGTGGCAGTACTTTTTGTCCTACATATCTATAAGGCAGAGTGAGAAGAACACCCGGAGAAAGAGCAAAACCTGTAAGCAATACTCTTGGCTTTATGCCTTCACTCAGGAAAAGAATATTTTGTACTTGTATATATTTCATATCAGAACTCTGCTAATAGGTTGTGTGTGCTTAGTGATCACCATCAGTGTCTTGTGGTCCATATATATATATATATATTTATATATGTGTGAGTGTGTGTGTTTCTTCATGAGAATGGGAGTGGAAGGAAGAAGGCTGTTCAGTACTTCTAGTAACATATTTTAGGTTAAACCGTAATAATTCTGTAGTGCTGTGTCCTCATAATGAGGTATCAGAAGTTGTGTACTCAGAAAGACAACCTATAGGGAAGATACCTTCCTATATCTTTCTTCCCTCCTCCTTTCATTCCTTCTCCTCCAGGCTGCTTACAGTAGCCTTTGAGAACTTTCAAGATTTTGAATGTCCTTTGAATACCCTTGAAACCAACCTGATCCATTTTCTGGGAGCCAGCATGTTGCTTCATATGGTTCAGGTGTTGTTTAAGGTCAGACTCTTAATTAAGAGCATCACCCAGACATTTGCCCAAAAGCTGGATAGTTTGAGGTGGAGGGGTGTGTGTGGGACTCTACAGGCCAGTACCTAGGGCAATGGTCTGTGTTTGCACTTTACCCCTAGCAGGTGCGTAATCCAGAAAAACTAGTAAAAGTTTTGGCCTTGGAAGTGGTGTGCTGGCAACCCAGGAGGACCCAAACCACTGCAATGTGTTGGTGCCTGGCCCAGGCCTACCAAGACATGTCCAGGACTGCCCAGTGCCCTCAGCAGGGAAAGAAGTCTCTGAATCTGACAGTGGGACACCAGGCCCTGCAGCTGCTCCAGCCACTGTGACAGACACTGTGGTTAGTTCGACCCTGATGACGAGCACTGCCACTGAAGCGGAGAAACAACATGTGCTGGTGTCACTTGCCCCTGTACACAAGCAGAAGAAACATGTATGAAAGTCACCCTTCAAAAAAGCTTTAGCAAAAGCTGTCAAGGAGAACAAGGAGGTTAGAGAGGGTGGAGATGATGAAGAGGCAGGGCCATCACAAGGGCCATTTTCAGTGGTATTACCAAGGCCATCATTTAGAATGATAATGAAAGTGTTTTTATACATGCATGTGCTGAATTTCATTTTTGAGGAATTTCTTAATATAGGAATAGGTGATTTGATGTGTTAAGGGAGAGATGAGGGAGGCAGGGTGGCAGTGAAGTAACACCTTTCACTTCTGCATGCATAGCAGCTCTGTTAGGAGGTGATGTCTTGATAAGCTGTAGCGCCAACAATTAGTGTAGCAGTAACTAGTCCATTAATTCCTGCATTATCAAGTGTGTAAGTTCAATATATGCTATTTTCTTAGAGAATGGTATAAGAAGTCATCACTAAGATAAAAATGAGAGCACAAGTAGATTTACTTTCTAGGGACCTGATCAGAAAGTGTGATGAGCCAGAAAGTTTGTATTGTGGATCTGTGTGTAACTTTGATTTTTCAGGGCCATGGTGTGGGCATAAAATCACTTTCTTATTTCATGGGCTCTCAGTGGAATAGTAGTGGATCTATGAAATAAGCAAATGAAACTTTGCCATCCATCCTCTATGGTTGCTTCATTTTGGCTCATACAGATACTATTGTCCTAGAGTACTGTTCCTGTATGCATCTATATGTATTAATTGGTAAAATAAATACCAAAAAATAGAAGAGATACAAGGTCGAACCTGCTTTAAACTGTAGTGAAACTTTGTATCGAAGCTAAGCTTAGGTGTAGCCTGTTGGTTAAGCCTGATTTAAAATGTTTTGGTGTAACATGGAAGATTATTGAAATTTTTTTTTGTTGTTTCCCTCCTCTATGCACTTGGATCGCCAGCAGCATCAGTGATAGATTTCATTACATCCAAGCAATGAAATTTCTATTCTTTCTGTATAGTGCTTTCTGTGGACCATGAAATTATTCACCTGTATGGAATACTGAGATGTATTAACTTTTCTGAAGCACTATCAATGTATAATTCAAAAGGGAAGAATATGTAGAACATCCACACTGTACTGCTGTGCAAGTCTTGTTGTGGATTCCTTTTTATTAATGTATGGGAATCTTCTTTTTACACTGTGTTGTTTTAAATTATTTAAAGTGATTAGTTTGACACGTGTTTAAATGTGCTATTATCTCAATTTGTCTTACATGTTCTGCCTGATCAAATATATTCCAAAATGTGCTTTCCTCCTCTAGGATGAATGGTGTAGGATTTGGTGAATATGGGGAATATGAATATTACAGCGTAATGTATAATGATGGAAAACATCTACTGTACATTCAAGAGAAGCTTAAAATCAAAATATAAACTAAAAATGGGAACAAGTGAAATATCTCTTTTCAAGGAGGAATGGGGTCTTCTCCCTGAATAAGGGCTGTCTGTTTCTAGTGGACCTCTGGGACTACGTGGGGTATTTCATGATGGTTCTGCCTGGCCAGAACTGCTATTGCTGCTGCCATGTGGAGCAGGAGAAGGAAGAGGAGGCACTTGGGGAGCACAGACTGTAAAGAAGGGACTGAGATTTTTCAGGAGATACTGGGAAAGGAATTTAGGGCACAGCTGTCTTAAACTTGATTTGTTCTCTGTTCACTGATTCAAGGGCTGAAGTCTCTTATTTCAGCCCAAGTGTCTTCCCTCTACACCTGCTTCAAGTCTGCACGTGAACCATCTGCAAATACAAAGGCTTGTGTCTTACGTTATGTACTTTATAGTGAAGGTGTGGGGGCATGAAGAAGCTACTGGCTAACTCATTCTTTGGAGCAGGCATGCTGCCTTTCATCAGTGCTCTGTGAAAGACATTGCTTGAAAAGAAAAATCTCATATAATGGGATTTTTTTTTACAATTCCGGTCTAGTCACTTCAGTTTGAAGTCTGGCTTCATCCCCCCACGCTTACCATAGACTTCAGATTTTAAAAGCAGGAAGGGAAATTGCTTTCTAGTCGAGATGTAAGATGGTTTTTGCCACTGATGACTCTCCACTTCCAGTGATGTTACCTTCCTTTTTGCTTTTGTTGCATTCTTTTTCTTCCTGGGTCTTGCCTATGTAATTATTCCTGTAGAGTATGCTCTTCCTCATTGCCTGCTGGTTTGATGTGACACAGAAGGGCCCCATCATCCATGCTGAGGTCCTTTATGTTTATGCTATATTAACTTTCTGCTTTTGCATGTTCTACCACCATCTGTGAGTGGCTTACAATCTATTTCTCTGTTCCAAAAACTGTTTCTTTACAGTTTTGAACAGGAAGAATTAAAGTCTTTATATTTTTCCTCTAAACCTCTCTTCAAGGATATCTGATAGTCAATTCTTGCTCTGACTAGAGTGGAACACTTGTACCCAATTTTTGCTACTGATTTTCTTTGCTCTCTCTGATCTTAATTGCACAGATGCTATAATAATTTTACTTGTCATTTAGTTTGGTAACTGATGTACTTGTCTCAAGATACTTATATTAAAGATATATTGAAGCCTCAGAATATTTTAGCATAGCATTCCAAGATAGAAGTCTGTTGATGTGGTTGAAATCTTGTCCAAAATCTCTTATGCATCAAATGTTTCTGTAACTTTCTTTTGTGTTGACAAGTGTGATTTTGCTGTTCATATCTGTTCAAAAGGGTGCTACAAAGATGATGAAGATGTAGTGCATCTCATTACATGTCAGCTGCTTTTGGGTTCTGTTGATCCTTGCCCATGTACCTTAAAACACACAAGCTCTAGCACTGAGAATGTGTGAAGTTTCACTTAAGTAACTCTTGATCAAAAAGTTGATAAATACCTAACCAGGTAAAAATCCCACTACCCAAACCACTTTTCCAAAGAAGGTTTTTGGCTCTTGAAAGGGTAAAGAAAGCCAGAGCTTTTATTGTGTGCTGGGGTTTAGTCATAAGGATCACTCATGAAATCATAAACGTACCCTATGTAACTTTAATAGAGGAATCAATGGTTTTGCCAAAATGAATTTCTTAGTAATTGGAACAAAGGAACTAAATTTTGTATAACATGATGCAAGTAAGAAAATAAAGAACACCACGTCTTAGTTATGCTAACTTGTCTTTTAATAAAAAGTAGTTTCTTTGCATATCTATATATTCTGTAGCCATGTTAGGAGTACAGCTGTTTCTGAGTAACTAAAACCACTGTAAAACTAAGCTTTGGGTAAATAAGCCTGCTTTCTCATATTCTGCATGTAACGCTTGGAAAGAATTCTTCATAAATTGGTTTTGTAGATATCTATTCCTCCAAACTTTCTGTAAAATTCTGATGTTCTGCATGATTTCTCTCTAATGTAATGGGATTCTGGTCGGTTAACTCCAGTGCTAGGCAACTGACCATCATATGTATCTTTAGGAAAGCCCTTTAGAATAAGGCAGTTAAATAACAGGTAAGCTACCACAGAAAAATAAGGATGTTTAACTTCCAAGAACACCCATCTTAATAAGGGTTACACAGAATGGAAGCAGCATGTGATATGTTATACCTTTTGTGTTTTCAGTTGGATAGATTTGCCAGTATAAGAATTCCAAGAAGTAAAAAAGAAAGACCTCCTCTGCCACATATGAAGCAGTCACATTCTACAGATTGGTCATCCACACCCATGGACCCAGAGGATTTTGCTCCAAAACCTCTGTCAGAAAGAGAAATCATAGCACTGTTTGAAAAAATGATGGTAAGAGTCTTACACTTTCTTTTACTTAAAGAATGACAACATGGCTAAGTGATAGGTGGAGCACATATTCTTCAGTGCATGTGTTCTAATCTTTACCTGAATTATTAATGTTATTGTTGTTGTGAGTTGTAATTATGTGGTTATTAGGGTGTTTCTCAGGGAATAAAGTATTGGAATTGTTTTTGCAATCTTCTGCTCCAAGTATATTAAGGTAGAAATTAGAAGCGAGCTCATGCAACACATTTTGAGGAGGAACAAGAAATGGGGGATCTTTCTTCCTTTCAAGATGATCTAAAACCTTTACAAAGAGATTTTATGCCTTCAAATGTCACAGCCACATTTAGTTCTGAATTTATATGCCATGTCACTCTTGCACAAAAAAAGAGACTTGCCTCCAAAGCAGCATTTGTCTGCAAATTTGCTTCTTTCCTTAGCTGTCATTGTTAGCGCACTACAAAAGAGCAGTCACAAAGATTGTGTGGCATTGGTAGCACCTCAATAGGTTGAGCTTTTTGTTGTGATGATGACATTTTGGGCAATTGAAAACTAAACACGGAATGGCCGTGAGAGAAGACTGACTGAAATCTGAAGAGCACAAGAGAACATTAACAAGGAGAATGATGCCTAGATTATTATTTCTTTCTCTGCCTCACAGCAAGTAACAAGTAACTCTTAAAACACAAAGGGACTACCAGGGACTGGCATGTGGAGGAAATGAAATGCACTATGAGAGAAGTGCCTTTGTGGAATTTGTACTTCCTAGTACTCAGTGAGGATAGCTTAGTTTTGAAGAAGGTTTTGTAGAAAGAACTATAACTGAGAGATAACATTCAGGATTGTCATGGTTAAGCTGGTAAAGGAAAGGAATAATTAACTGTGTTATCAACTTTTGTATTTGTACATGTAGCCAAATGGTTCATTTTTCTTGGTGTACTTTGTCTTGCTTCTGTTTGAAATTTCACTGTAAATGATAGTTGCTCAAATGTTAGGAAATGGGAGAATTTTTTTAAATAATACTTGAAGGTGTGCCTCCTTCCACACCCCCCCTGCATTTAGATTGTATTTCTCTGCCACCCTGCAGACATTCTGGTATAGGATAGTCTGTGATGTTATACTATGCCATAAATAAATGGAAACTTTCAATAAATCCTCAGAAATCTACTACTGCGTGTCTAGATAAATAGAAATGCTTATATCCATGGATCCTGAAATAATTAATTCCATTTTAAAACTGCTTTGCGAAAATATGTTAAAGTACTGATGACATCTGGATAATTTGAATACTTTCCTAGTTTTGTTGAATAACAAAACACTTAAACTTGTACTTGATAAGCTACTTTATCAGTGTTGTTTTATCTGCAACATGTACTACAGAAAGGATTTTTCAGATTATCCACATGTGAATGGGCTGGAATAAAGCTAGTTTAGTCACAGTAGATTACATAGCTAATTATATATTGTAGCCTCTAGTTTGCCATTCTGATCAAATTAAGTGATTTGGGGGGTGGATTGGTGAACAATTTGAATGCTGTAGCCAGGCTTTTAGAACTAATTTTGCACAAAAAAAAATAGTCAATTTGTTAGTACTGAAGGGAGAAGTTTTTAAATTCTGAGGATTTACTGAATGTCTACATTATACTTGGGGTTTTCCTGGATGCATATGGCTTACTTCTTCCAATGTTTTATGCAGTGGTGTCTTATGTGTTTTTGGTGGCAAAAATTATGAAAGAACTCATAAAACCAGACAGTTAAAGATAATAATTAACTCCTTTAATAGGAGTTAATTAAAGATAATAATTAGCTCATTTTATTTTTGTTAGTGCTATTAGGAAAATATACATGTGAAATGATGTATTCTTATTTTCCAAAGAGGTATTGCTCACCTGTAGAATATATTTTAACTATTTAAGAAATAAAAGGACGGAGATTAAATACTTTATTAACTAAGCAGTATCTGTTGTGTCCATTGT
This sequence comes from Struthidea cinerea, assembly GCA_013397865.1. Taxonomy (NCBI): domain Eukaryota; kingdom Metazoa; phylum Chordata; class Aves; order Passeriformes; family Corcoracidae; genus Struthidea; species Struthidea cinerea. Next base: position 317,994 of record VZTI01002434.1, on the reverse strand, counting down.
ATCACTGAATACTTCTAATCTGTATAAATTAATTGTCTTAATAATGTTTCATTTGTTAAAAACAAGAACAAAGAAATTACTTTTTGCTGCACACACAGACACAATATTTCCCGTAAATTAGCCTGCTGTTATATCTAGGCTTATGGAATACAGTTTGTGTTGACAGGTTTCTTAATTCTTGGTTTGTTTTTTTTTTTAATTTAGAAGTTAGATGCTTTTATTTAAGTTTAGAAGCTACTTTTCAGAAAACATAAAAGAGCAAGTCTGAAGGAAACTACTTGAAATAGAAGAATGAACTTTGCAATAGCTACATGATAATGTGAAAAGGCTTTTTTTTTTTAGTTCAGGTTAAATGCAAAATTAACCCTATCCCAGCTGAAACCAGGACAGGGGTCAAGCATTTTCTGTAATAACATCTCATAGCTTGGATTTATACAAAAGTGTAAATGTTTCTAGGAACTGTGCTTGGTTGTGTTCTATTCAACATGAAAGCTATTGAATAACAAGGAAACTTAAGTTTTGGTGTAGTGTAAATTCTAAGGTTTGTCTGTGCTGTTTGTCTTTGATTTCTGACTAGGTAAAATAACTTTGATATCAAGATGGTTACGCACTGATTTTGTAGCATTGCTCCTGCCAAAGCTGGTGGGGATTCACCTCATGAGTCTCAGCTGAAAATAACTGCAGTAATTCTTGCTAAGCGTGGGTAATGCACATAGTAATGTTGTATGTGCTTTATACGTGTGTGCCAAAATTGTTAATTGTTCCTTAAAACTTTTTTTTCTTTTTCCTTTTGTTCATTAACCTACACCATGATGGGAAATGCCATTTCTCACAGATGTGCAACTGATTACAATGACCAGAGCATTTCTTGGTTGGAGCAGTAGAACTCCCTGTGTCAGAAATGTTAGTGACATTCAGAAGTGTCACTTGTGGGGTTTTGAGTGTCGGTCTCTCTCTGCTCTTTTTGACCTCTGGATTTATGTTGGAGTGAATGAAGTATGATGGGGTTTTGATAGCAGTTGAAGGTGTTGTTTTAATCTTTAAGAATTTGGGCTTTGCTTATTGCAAAGGTGATTATTAATTTGTGAACTAGTTTAAGTGCAAACCACATTCTGCTGCCTAAAATGAAGCATTTGGGAATGGAGGAAGATAATTATGGAATAAATTAAAATTTAAAATTAAAATTGACATTAAAAAAAATGCAAAATATTGGTTTGAGTACATTTATAAATGTTTTGGGCAGTATTAAACAATGCTTTTCTGTAGTTTGGTGCATGTGTGTGAGAAGCTGTAGGTCTTTTCTAAGAAGAGAGTGTATTAAAAATGGTTGTGGTGCGCTTGTTAATCCCAGCATAGCTGACTGGTTTTGGTTTTTTTTTTCAGTCTGAGTTCAGAGGGAATATGGATAAGGATTTTTATGGTTTTGATTAACATCTTATGAAAAGTTGTTTGTATAACAGCGTTCAGTTGTCTAAGTTCGTATTTTTGTGTCTTTATTCTTTATTTTATTTAAGTCAGTCTCTTATATTTAAATAATTCTGTTGCTGTATGACATTTAAGACTGTTTTTTCTTTTTTTTCCTCTCCCATTCTAGGAAGATATGAATTTAAATGAAGACAAGAAGATGCCATTGAGAGAAAAGGATTTTAATACCAAAAAAGAAATGGTGATGCAATATATTAGCACTGCTTCTAAGTCTGTAAGTAAATGATGAAAAGCTTACATTGTTTCCTGTTGGACAGAAAAAGTGATTCATACATATTACATTCCTTTGACTAACTTCTGTTTCTCATAGTGCCCTTTAAAAAAGTTTGTGTCTGTCTTATTATTTTACAAGATACAGTGGCAGATGGTCACTTGTACTTGAAATGTGTCTTCTATACACAAACCAGCATTTCTTTTTGGTAAAGGCAGGGCTAGGAGTGGAGATGGAAAGATCCTGCAAAAACTGACTGCAAAAGTTTGGTGTGAACCTTTTTCTTTTCTAGCACTGTTTAAAAAGAATTCCTCAACTGGCGAGCCTTTTTCATGCCTGACTTAATATAGAATTAATGTTTGATGCTACGTAGTAGCTGATAATGACAATGTTGTGCACAAAATCAATTATTGTCCATTTTTTACCTATAGAGATAATGACTGGTTGTTTTAAAGCATTGCAAGGAGTTGTATGTAAGGGCCAAATTAAGGATGCAGTTGGGATAAGAAAAATGGCTTAGTTTTTGCAGAGTAGGAACTGCCTCCTGCACTAGATGCTGCATAGCTGATCCCATCCTCAGATATTCTGATTGTTTTAGAATTCATGTATTTGAATCTTTGACTCTCACTGCTGTATGTGACTAGAGATAACAGTAAAAATTGCCTGTATGCAATTTTAACTAAATACTGAGAAAATAAAACATTAAGTATAGTAATTTAACTGAGATATTTATCTTACTGTCTACTTCAAATGACGTACCTTATTAGTGTAATGCTCTAGCACTTTTAGGAAGCTAGGTATGCCTAGTGCAGGACTGAACTGCCTGGAGATTATTTTATTTAAGGTAAGTTCAGCAAAGCTACTAGTCCTTCTACAGCATAACAGGTCCTTAATATCAGAAGATCAGGTCTAGCTTGTTTTTCATTTTTAGAGATATTGCATGGGAAATCACAAAACTTCAGACTAGTAAATCCTACAACATTCTTGAAGTTTATCTACCCAAAATAGTATGTGAGAGTTTATATATAATTGACACCCCTAGCCTCCATATGTATCTTAAGACCTCAGTTGTTTGATCTAAAAAGCAATGTAATAATAGGACATGACTGGCTGTGCAGAGTTGCTGCATTCACATCTGTTGCTGGAATCATAGAATACTGATGGTGGTGATGTTAAGGCTCTCTGTCAAGAGTAAGGTTTTCATGTTTTTGCTTCTTGGCACTTAAAACTTGCAAAGAACTGAAACGTATATAACAGAATAGGTCTCATTGATCCTTCCTTCAGAGTGCCATGTGCAAATTTCATTTTGTCTTGTGTTTTGGCCATGGAGCTTCTTGCTTTATGCCCAAAGCAGCTGTATAAGGTACTTTGTTGAAGAGGACAGGTCTCCTCCCCTAGGGCAGTGATTTGTTCCCACACACTGTTGTCTTGTGTGTTTTCCTAAAACCCCCAAGAGCATTTTCTCCTTTCTGTTCCCTTCCTCTGCTGCTAGCCCACGTATTCCCCTTTCTGCAGTGGGAGATGGCTAAAGACCAATCCATGCAAGGAAACTTGTCTTTCCTGAACTCTCTTTCTGCGGTTGTGTCCTTACTGGAAGTGACATTCATCTGTTGTGTACTGGGAGAAGCTGTTTCTGTGAGGCACAGGTTCAGTACTTTGATACAGTAGTGCTGCAGGTGATTTCAGATTAGTGCTGGAGCTACAGGGATGGGAAATTCCTTCCCTTGCCATTGAAAACTCTTTGTTCCTGACATGCTCTTTCATTCCTTGGGTTTGTTGGACTGCCTGAGTGCCTTCTGAATCTAGAGAGAATAGTGGACTGCACCCCAAGAGTACTTGGCTAACTTTTGGTGTACCTTGACTTCATGGAAGTGTCATACTTTTTCAGAACAGTTGAAATGCCGTGTAGCACCTGACTACTGTGTGCAACAAATCCTGTCTCAGGCCTCTCTTTCTGTAAGTGATACTGCAGTAACTTCTTTTGATAGTTCATACTTCTTTTCATACTTCTTGAACTTTAAGGAGATGGGTACTAAGATATTTTGCCTTGGGAAAGATACCCTCATTCACAATTGTTATGGAGAGTACCAAACATGTTTCATTTAAAGTAGTTATAATTTTAAGAACTATTAAAATAAAGAACAGAGACTGTACCTCTAATGAATCAATGAAAATGTAACAGCCTCTGGTGATCAAAGTGGGCTCTACTGTAATCAAAGCTTTATCATTGACTACAGCATCAGGATTTCTCTTTCTTAGGAGTGCACAACTCCTTTCCAATAATCACAAAGCACACCTCTTTGCATAGTAATACTTACAGAAAAGAAAAATTTTGAAAATAAATTTTCATATTATGGGGTTAATACTCAAGTGGAAATAAAAGCAGCATTGCTATCATGTTACTCTACCATAGGTTTTGCTGTTTTACTTGTTCAAAACACACAAACTGGGTTTTTAAAGTGAGTTTTCTTCTCAAGATTTTTTTTGTTGTTCACGTTGCTCCCTTGTAATGTTTTAACTAGATTAATTAATGCTGACTTCGTGCTGCATCTGCTCACAGACCAGTTGTTTTTCAGTTGAGCAATTAAGTTTCTAGAGGCACTGATGCCTCAAGATATTCCCTCTTTCTCAGTTAACTTGAACATTCTGGCCTTAAGCAGCTTTTCCCATGCTGAAATACCGCTAATATAATCAGTTGCACAACCGGTACCAAATGCAGCTCTCATTTTATTTAAGCACTGGCAGATGTATCATATTCTTGTTATGTTGCAGAACTTTGGCATAACTATGAATGAGTGGTACTTGGCACTGTGGTAGTTTGTTGTACAGACATTTGCAGTTTACTGGTTCTTTTGCATAGGGTAGTGTTCTAGTGGGGAACCGAGTCTGAAATGGGATGACTGGTTGCTCTCTGGATGTTGATGTGAGTCTCCACTGCTTGTGACACTGTTTTTGGATGGGTCACATGAAGCTTTCTGAAATGTCATTCTAGTGAATTCTTCTAGTCTGGCTGGGCTCTTGTTCCGTGTGACCTTTGCACTTCACACATTGCTATTGAATATTTTAATTCCTTTCAAAATATCTTCTAACCATCTTAACTATATGTCCTGTCCATATAACTGTCCTATATGACTGTGCATCAAAAGAAAGCAATTTTACTGACAACTTATAAGTATTTTGGTTGCATCAGTTTTGTCAGTTTTATAGCAGGAACTGCTGGGAGTAGTCACTGGAAATGACAGATTCTTCACACAGGATATTAATCCATATGTTTAGGCATACAAGCAGTGCTTATCAAGCAGTCCGTGCCCATCAGGAGCTGCCAGCAGAATTTCTGAGACTTTTTGAAATTTCCAACTCTCTTGTAACATTTAGTTAAATACTTTGTCGTGAAGGCTGCTGGGGGTTTGTTTGGTCATTTTGTTTCTAGTCAGTCTGTTATCTCATCTATGCAGAGTCCAGCTGGAAAGTTCCATGAAAAAACCTGAAAATACTGAGTTTCTTTTTGTTTGTGGGGACATTTATTGTTACGGATTTTTTAAAATTCTCGGGGTTGTGTAGATCTGTCTTTCAGATTCTAGCCTCAACCCTCATCCCTTGCTGTACATCTCATCTTCTTTTTTTTGTGGAACAGAGTTATTGGAAGTTACCCTCATCATACTTAAGCAAGTAGGGATCTCCATCAATTCAGAGGCATATTCAGAATGATATTCCATGTACTACATGTGATGTTTCAAAATATAACATGAGATGCTATATTTTCGGGATGATTCCTGGCAATAGGTTTGTTTTTTTTTTTTTTTTTGGCGTCTGGAGCATCTGTTATCAAGTCTGAGGAAATATAGTTGGAGTGGAGACTTCTATAGCCCCCAGCATTCCATTGTCACAGAGTCATAGAGTAGAATGAGACTGAAAGAGACTCATCTTACCTCCTGGAGGTAGTCTCATCCAACTTCTTACCTAGTTTTAATATCTGTGATAGAGGAGACTATGTAGTCTGCCTGAGCAACCTGTTCCAGTGCTTGACCAGCCTCATGCTTAAAAAAACAGAGGGAGGAGGGTGAAAGTTTGTGTTTGTCTTATGTATAACCAATTTCCCATATTTCAGTTTGTGCTTCTTGTCCTTTCATTGATAGGGCTCCCCTGAGCCTTCTCTCCTTGGGGCTAAACAATCTCAGTTCTACTAGCCTCTCCGTGTACTACAGATTCTCTTGTAATTGTGTCTACAGCCCTTTCTGGACTCATTCCAGTATGTCCATGTCTCTCATGCTGGGGAGTCAGGAACTGGACAGAATTCTCCAGATGTCTCACCACTGCTGAGCTGATGGGAAGGGTCATATCCCTCGGCCAGCCAGTGATGCACTTACCTGTGATCAACTTGTCATCCATCACAACCCCTATTTTCCTACAAGCCTACATCCCAGCTGGTAGCCCCAACACATGTTGGTGCATGGGATTATTCCTCCTCAGGTTCAAGATTTACAGTTTTCTGTTGTGGAACTTCCTGAAATTCCTCTGCTCATTTTTCCTGTCTGTTGATGTCCCTCTGAATGGCAGCTCAGCAGCCTGGTCTGTCAACCATGCTTCCCAGCTTTTAACTTCACTTCTTTGTTAGAAACTATTTAATCATCTTCTAATTCACAGAAGAAAAGATAATTTCTCAATATTTCCTGAGGATCTAACAAAGGGAGAAAACATCATCTGCATGAAGCTATCTGTAATAATATAATGAGACTACCTCACTATTTACAGTGAAAAATTTCAAGTTATTACTGCATTGTAAGTCTAATTCTCTTCAATTCTTGACTTAAGTCACTAGTTAATCAAGAATTATTTAGTAAGTCTCTTTGTGCAGCATGACAATTGTGCTTCTGTTTTCAAAAAAAGGAGTCTTGCGATGAATTAACTCAAATCTAAGTTTTATACACCATTGTATGCCTGCTTTTTTTGTGTTTAGATATGTTCTGTAGAAAATATATCTATCCTTCATGTGAAATGGGTATTAAATGGACTAGACATCTTATTTTTTAATGTCTACAGGAACATCTACTTTTGCAAGAGCAGAAGTTACTGCAGTAACACACTGAGTGTTCTGATGTGCTGCTTCTTTGCTTTGTATTCTTGTGTGACTGCAGTCCCCCTTCTGGACCTGTGATCTCTTCAGAGGATCTCAGAACTGGGTTTTTCTTCTGTTGAATATTGAATATTAAGATGTTTGCAATGCATAAACAGAATCCATTCAATACAAAAATTTTATTTCACTGAGCATGCATGATAAATTTGTACATTTGATGCCTGCTGCTTTGCCTACTGATTATAAATGTGTTCATAAAATGACCAGATTTAGTCAGGATTTGGCAAATAGTAGATAGGCATCAGTTATGGGTTTACAGGTCTACATTATATATTTTTCAAGGAACAGAAACGGTTAGCCATTAATAATCTATTTAAATTCTATGTGCACCAAATGAAAAACAAATGTATTTGCTGTGTTTCAGGGAAGTCTCAAGAACAGTAGGAAGATTTCTCCCCAAGAATTTATTCAGGATTTAAAATCTGGGTCAACGGATGAAAGACTAGTCACTTGCTTAGAATCTCTCCGTGTGTCCTTGACTAGTAATCCTGTCAGGTAACATCAATTAACACATATTGAAGAGATTAATCATATTCTAATTTCTTAATGGATTAAAATTAATGGATATGTAGATGTACATATTTTAAGGTTTTCCAGTTAATGAGTATGTATGCATTAGTGAATGATTGTAACTTTTTTTATCATTGATTGTGTATCCTCTGTAGGTCTATTATTTTTAATAGAGTTGGCTGATCTATACAAGGTAATACTAAGAGAAGGTTAATTAAATGTGGTGTAGAAGCAGTTCCCTTTGTTATCTAGTGCAAAGTAGTCAATTTTTTTGCATTTTTATTTTTGAAATATTTTCTAACTCTTTGATCTTCTAACTTATTTTTGTCAGGGTGATCAATAATGGGAATTAGGCACCTTGGTATAAGTTTGTTCACCAGAAAAGATTTATATTTTTAGTTGACTCCTTCTGTCCAGTGTACTTTAAGCTTTCTTCCTTTCTGCCTTCTGGTATTTTTTTCTGTATCTGTAGGGTTTGTCTATACAGAAGAAAGTACAACCTTTGTTTACCTGTGTTTACCTGTTAACTCTTCAGTAATCACTGATCAGTCTTAATTTTGATTTGTTCCATGCAGCTTGATTTGTGAATGCTGACTTTATTTTATGAAATTGTATTTTTTCCTATTCTGCTCTATTTGCATCCTTTTGTTTTAGAGTTACCATTTAAGACAATGGTTGAACACATGATTTGGGGAAACTGTTTGGGCTGTAGTTGAAAATAATGCAAATGAAATGTTGGGACGTGATTAGAAAAGGATTGCACAACTTTTTTTTCTCTGTGTCTGGCTTGGCAGAGTTGCTGATGTGGGTCTTCTCTGTGGGTATTTGCTTCTGTCCTTCTATTAATTTGTTTCTGAATTGGATTGTCTTTTCTTATTTGGAATATGTCATGGTTCATGTGGGAAGAAACATGCTTTACAGTAGCCTGAGTTATTGTGATGAAGGGTTTTACTGAAGATATATTTCTTCCATGAGTGTGAAACTACTTTTAGATAAAAAATTGCTTCCCCTTCTTAAAAAAGACCCCTACAACCCACAATCTGAACTTTGTTTGTTGGTATATGCTTGGAAAGAGAAATATAACATATATGAAATGTGTGACAGCTTCTGTTTAGAGCAATCTATTCTCTCTGTTCCTGAGTGGATAGTTTCATCTTTTTGTATGTCATTTCCTTTGCTGCCTCTTTCCTACACATCAAGAGAGAAGTTAACTTCCACTTCCACAAAAAACCAAAACAAACCAAGGCCTGTGATCTTGGTGAGGGGCTAGTTAATGGATGTGTGGCCTAAGAATATGTCTGAATTTGAGAGCTTTGAATTGGAAATAGAGTGACTATGGCTTACAAAAACACCAGAGAAGAGGTATTTGAATAGACAGCTGTTTAATAAACAATCTCTACTACTTGTCCATGAATGTGTTTTAGTCTACAAATCGAAAGATCACAACCATTAGAACATATGTATTCTGAAACAGTCTTCTGGTGTATTTAGTGGTCCTGAAAAAGGAATGTTTGGATAGACCTCAGTAGGCTTAAAGAGAGCATTTTAAAATAGCCTTGTTAAAAACTGTAAGTTTTTACATAGGGTTTATATATAAAAGCAAAAGTGGAACAGCAACACACTGTTTTTTCATACTAAAAATTTGTGGAGTAAACATTTTGAAACCATATTTCTAACGTGTAGCAACAGTTGCTGTTTGTTGGATGCAGATATTGGCGACCTTGATTTTCCTGCCAGTAGCCAGATCTTTGAGTAAGAACTTGCTTTGAGACAAAAATGCTGGCCTCTGGTCCAGCTGCTATAAATCCATGATTATTTTAGACTTCAGCTTTGTGTGATATGGACAATGAGAAATAATGGATGAAACTTTGGGATTTTATTTTGTGCATATATATTAACAAAGATAAAAGTATTAATATTGAATTTAACCTGTCATTGTGCATTTTGTGGGCTGTGATAATTTTGACAATATATAATTTAGGGGTTTTTTTTCCAATTTTTCAATTCCTGTACTTTATTAAAATTTTCTGTTGTTGTTTCTTTTCTTCTTTGCCTCTGTCTCGTGAGTTCTTTTACTCAGAGTTCGGATTAAAATGCAGGAGACGGAGAGTTGTTCTTCGGACTCAGATGTTTATTATTTCTTACCTGTGGCACAGCTGCACAGAATGTGCCTCTAAGTTAACAAGGTGGAAATGGCCCCCGAGTTCTACCTTTCAAGGTCTTTTAAAGCCCAATCTATCCAATTATGGAATGCCAACTAATTTATTTTTACTTATAATCCAATAACTAATTACTCATGTTCTGCACTGCGGGTTTTTTGAACCAATACCAAACTATCCAGATTTGTGAAGGAGGAAAGAAGAAGAACTAACCTACACCCAAAATCCTCCATTTTGTTACATGCATATTACTATATCACAGAAACCTAAATTTTCTACATCTCTACATATTGCACCCAGCAATATAACTTTAATTACACAGCAATAATCTCAGTGCTATCCCATAATGTGGGAAGTTTTTCCCAAGGCCTCAGGTCAAATGCAGTGTGCTTCTGAGGATCATTGCCTGTCAGCACTGAAAGACTGAAATTCTCTGAACTCAGGGTATCAACAGTACTTTAATCAACTCAACTTTTAAATCTTGTTGACATTTCAGTTTCTAATTCAAGAAGTGGTTCTACAACGTTGTTTTCAATAAGGTTGAAAATGTAACATTTTCAAAAAATGTAAAGTGTGTTTTTAGTTCACAGAGAAGATCTGAATCAAGTGATACGGAGTAGTTTCATCTCTGGTACTTAGAAACAGGTATTGAAATCTATGGCTTACAGCAAAAAGCTTTGTTTATTTCCCATCACTATAAAAAGAAAGCCTCAAAAAGGATAATCTTGGTGACAAATCTTCAGGTAAATAATCACAGTTGCCAGCACAGTTCATCAAAAGTGGTCTGGTGATCTAGCTGTACATAGCATTACAGGTAACTAGTTATCTGCAACTATTTCTTCTCCTTTTGTGTAATAGTTGCAAGAGATTGAATTTCATTAAGAGGACATTTTTAATACATTGAAAACAGAGGCACTGATAACTTAGTATTTTGTCAGAATGACAGAAAGCTGAGTGTTTTCTTTGGGTAGTGTAAGTAGTTTTTGTTCTCTTGTGGAAGCAGAGGTAAGGGCAGTATTTTAGTTGATTATCCCGAACTGTTGGATGTACAGCAAAGTGGTTGCTCATAATTCTGCTAATACAAAATGTTCAAAGAAATGAATCTTGTAAGATTATCTTTAGGACAGATATGGCCAGATCTGCCAAAAATAGTTGCCAGTTACTTGCCTAATCTGTTTCAGAATAAAACACCCATCCAAGAAAGAGAAGATCTATTTTCATAATATATTTACTTTTAGAAGAAAAAAAATAAAGTATCCAGTTTTCTATTACAATAATTGTAAGTGCTGCTGTCAGCATTCCTTTATTTGTATTTGATATCAAGGGGTTTTGAGCAATACTAAACAGGACCATGAAGCAGCTGTCTCATGTAGAAACAACTGGCCAAGGGTTTAACCTCACCAGAAGATGCCTTTGGTAGTAGCTGAAATTTTAAATTTTTGTTGTGCTCTCTTGGAGTTATTTTGGGTTTAAAACCATCCAGTTATATCTGCTTTTGTTTATGGTGACAATTTTCTTTCACTGTGATTAGTCTTCTAAATGTCAATTTTTTTAAATGTCTTTTTTCTTTCTTTTTAGCTGGGTTGAAAACTTTGGCCGAGAAGGTCTGGGACTGCTGCTGGATGTTTTGGAACGATTGGTTGAGACAAAAAGGTAAGGCTTTAATATAAAAATGTTAGCTTTTCTTAATATTTAAAGAGCATTTATTTACACTAAATTTTCGATTTATTCAGTCAGGACAGAGTTGTGAAGAGGAGTCAGCATAAAGTTATACAATGTTTGAGAGCCTTCATGAATAATAAGGTATGGGATTTTATTTAATCTTGGAATCTAAATTGCTACAGTTCAATTAGGTAAGGTACATGATAGGTATAAGTCTGTGCAATTTGGTGAAGTTGTGGTTTGAAGTTCTTTCTGTCTGCCAGAAGTCTGCCACTTCTCCTCTGCAGAAATATTCTAAGAAAATAATGTAAAATTTTGATGCTGATATATACCCTTCTTATGGAATAAGTGACCTATTTAGGACTTTTCTCTCATTTATTTTTTTTAATTAAGTATTTCACAGACTTAAATGTTATTTGAAATACTTACTTGAGGGAACCATTGTTGTCATTACTAGATATTCGATAGTCATTTGGATTGCCTCCCTTACAAATGTTCTTCTGTTGTTTAGTATGGGTTGGAAAGAATTTTGGGAGAAGAGAGGAGCCTCTTGTTGCTGACCAAAGCAATTGATCCCAAGCAAACTAACATGATGACGGATATAGTTAAACTCCTGTCTGCAATGTGCATTGTTGGAGAGGAAAACATGTAAGTACTGGATTCAAGCAAGAAATAGTAAGGTAATTTTACAATATCCCAAATTATAGTTATATCTGAATGAAATGATAACATTTTCAGTTTAGGTTTGAAAGTAGTATCTGTATTATATTGTTAGTTTTCAGAATAACTTCGTGGTTTTTTTATTAAAAATATGAATAAACTCATTGATATGTGGTCATATCAATGAGTTGTCTCTTTGACATGTGGATGTACTGGTTAGATGGAAATAGTTACGCAACAATTCTTTTACTTAATATTTACTAGCATAATTCTCTTAACCCTTGTAATCTAGTAAATTATTCTTTGGTTACAAAAATCTGTAAAGGAAACAAGTATTGCTTAAACCTCCTAAACTTGTTTACAAGAAATTGAGGCAGGTGAATAATTTGGCAACTTGGCTTTTCAGATAGCAAATGAACAAGTTTAAATATCTCTCCTGAGTGAAATTATTCTCTTTTCTCACAGCCTTGAAAAAATTTTGGAAGCTGTAACAGCAGCAGCAGAGGAAAGGAATGTTGATAGATTCTCTCCTATTGTGGAAGGTCTTCAGGATAATTCAGTTCAGCTGCAAGTAAGTACTTTTTTTTTTTTTTTTTAACAAACCACTGCAACAAGTAAAAATAAAATTGTATATTTTTCTGGACTGAACAAGTCATTACAATAAAAAGGATAGGGATACTGTTTCAAATTGGGGTCAGATCTTGGAATATTGTTTATAATTTGTCTTTTAAAATGTGCCTTGGGAAGATTTAGTCCTAGAAACACAGGGGGTATTGCAGGTTAATTTGTTGATTTCTATTCACTCAGATCTTACCTTTGCAAGTTAAAAGACAGTATCGATTTAAAATAAAGGGTAAGTCATATGTTTGAATGCAAAAGATCATCTCACTTCTGGCAATATTTATTGAAACTGAAGATTAATTGTAGAAGATTAATAAAAAAGCCAGCTTTTAGGCAACTGCGTTTTATAAGTAATGTTTTAAATCATTGGGAGGTCTATCTCTCATGCTCAGTTTATGATATAATAAAATTGCAGTCAGAGTTTGAGGAAGGAAAACTTTCGCCTTGTTTTCGATTTGCTTCAGTTGGATGTAGAGTTTACTGCAGGAAGGCACAAAGTATTACACTGCATTTGAATGATCATTATAAATCATTGGTCTGAGAGTGTAGATGTGAACTCATTGATATTCATGTAATCTAGCTGAACTGAAAGCTGTTCATAATTATAATTCTTTGTGACTATTACAAAAATAGTAAAATATTAATCTAAAGTTTGAAAGAAATATTTGCGTTACTCAGCTTTTATATTAAATAGTTCGTGTCTGACAATAGAAGTTGCTGTTTGTTTCATCTGTCTCACAGAAAAGCTAGCCATAAAGGAATATTTGCAGGTGGAGAATTGTTTGTAGTTCAGTTTTGCCAGTACCAATGGAATTGTCTTGTGAAAAATTGTCCCTTCTTCCTTAGCCCTTCTCTCGTCTAATCATAGACTGGTATGGGTTGGAAGGACCTTTAAAGACCATGTGCTTCCAACCCAGCTACCATGAGGGGGCATCTTTCACCAGACTAAGCTGCTCAAGGCCTAGTCCGACTTCACCTTGAACGCTTGCAGGGATGGGGCATCCACAATTTCCCTGGGCTAGCCATACATTTTATGGAATTTCAAAAAATTTCTGGGATATCAATTTTTCTCTGGGATATAAAAAAAAATTATAAAATATTTTGATTTAGAAGGGAGAAATGCTTTGGCTCACAAAAATTCTTTTCCAGTTCCTGGATGTTATAGCTAAGTTAAGTTTAAGAGTCTCTGTAGAGCATATAAGAGTTTGAGGACTACGAGGTTGAAATTATGAGGGTGTTGTTTTGAGTGTCAGGCTTTCAGATGTGATGCTGAATTTTCAGGGCTTGTGTATCTTTGCATCTGTGTAGATTTAATAAAGAAAAAACTACTGTAGATTTAATAAAGAAAAAAATCTGTAACTTCCTTTTCTTTATAGTTGAAAATACGTGTGAAATTCCCCTAGAAGCAACCCATTACTTTATTTGAAGCATCAGGCAAATTAAGTTAATCCTTTGTACCTCTCCTTTTACCCATGATGCGTACCCACTGTTCCAAGGGATGCTCAGCTCCATTAGCAAGATACCACTGGTGAGATAACCAAATCAGTGCAGAAAACTTCAGCTGAGTTACCTGTGCAGTAGCAACTTTTATTTTTCTAGGACTACTCTTCAGATATTAAAAGAGTTTGTTCCTACTAGCCTTCTCTCAATTGGGCTATACCTCCATCTGGTATTTTGTTATACCCTGATATAGAAGGCAGAAGCATTGTTAAAAATGCGAATTTACTCTAAATGTTACAGTTCCAATACTTCTGCTAAAATACTTATGCTAAATATATTCATTTGGCTTTGCTGAGAGTGTTAGCCTGAAGTTCCTGGAGGTAGGTAATGTTTGTAATGTTTTGCTGTTTCATTTGCTGTATCTTGTGTAGACATGGAAACTCATGAAAAGTTCTTTTCTGGTTTGGTGTGGGTTTTTTTTTTTTTTTTTTTTTTTTTTTGTTTTTTTT